>APFE030318434.1:0-116022 GCA_000404065.3 Pinus taeda | reverse complement strand
GTGAGTCTAGCTTCTTGATTGGGCACTGGAAGCAATCTGTTTGATAGTACAAGAATAGGTGATAGATGTATGAGGAATACTTGAATATTTCCTCCCTCTTCAGTCTTGACAACTGATCATGTATCTTATTGGCAATATATTTGGCATAATTGTACTTCATAGCAGGGGGCTTCACAAGGCTGTATGCAGAGAGCATGACCAGCACAGTTAGATCAACATGTTTATTTGTAGTGAACCCCAGCACAGAGGTTAGCATATCTACCAGCAGCTTGCCAACCTCATTGAAATCATCATAAGAAAAAGGAGGTGGCCCAGAAGGTTGGCAGTCTGCCTTCATGAATTTCCTGGCTATTGCAGCAATGTCTGTGCTAGAGAGCTTGGAGCCTTCATCTAGCAAGTAGTTCATGGAGAAGGGGTATAGCAGATGGGTCTGCTTGTAGTTCAGCATTTGGTTGATGGAATCTGGTGTTATATAAAAGAGGATGCTCCTAGATGGAGACTTCACAGCCCTGAGTTTCTGGTCATAGTTTTCTGCACAGAGGTGGATAACTTCAGGGAAAATGTTCACAGAAGGCAGGAAGTAGGTGGGCAGATTGGATTGCCAGATGCCATACAGGTCACTGTTGTCCAAGTGACTGTTTCTTAGCTGACAATAAATTTGTAAGTGATTCCTTTCTGCCACAAAGTCTGTAATGAGGGCATCACTGTCCACCAGTGGCATAACTTCCAGTTCTTTGTTAGGTGGATTTATAGGAGCTACATCCAGAGCAGCTGGAGTGGCCATTGTCTGGTTTTTAACTGGATGTTTACTGGATTTCAAGCCTGATATAAATGCTGAGGAATGCTGCTAATCTCTGTTTGCAGTGAGTAGTTTGGCAGTGCAAGGAGGCTGTTACAGGCTTAATGAATCTATGGGGCACTCTGTTTTGAAGAAACAGAGTGTGTTGAGCTAATTAGCTAGTTACTTGCAGGGAATTTCTTTAGCAGGGGTGAGGGAACTGCTCAATTAGTTTTTCTAGCCGGTAGTTCGGCTCCTTCAATTGCTTTTGTGGTAAAATTGTGAATTTTACAGAGGGGCACGGGTTTCTTCAAGATTTTTTGTCGCACAGGGGTTTCAGTGGCTTCTTCAGTAAATTTCAGTGGTGAATTTATCAAGGGGGAGCTTTTAACAGAGTTTATATGCAGGAAATTAGGATAGCAAAGGAGAACAGTGGGTAGAGAGGACGCCTGCGGCAAATACCTGGTTTTTATGGCATGGGAGGTCGTTTGCACCGGTCGAATTGCAGGTATTCAAGTTGATAATGGAGGCGGCAGCAACTTTGGCGGGTGACTTTTGAGTTTTGACCGTTGCACGTTGATTTTCGCATGCAGAGGAGCTCCAGAAATAGTAAAAAACAATGCGAAATAACGGTTAATTCTCGCCTTTTTATGCATTTTTGGAATATTGGCGCCTTTTTCATGATGACTTCATGCTAACGTCATCATGGGCCCAGGTACGGATGGGTGACGTGGCAGCTGACGTGGGTGCCCAGGTGGCAGTGACACGGTGGACAGGGTGACACGGGTGACATGGACGCGACGTGGAGGCAAGGATGGGTGACGTCACGCTGACGGGGGCATGACGTTAGCGCGGGGGGAAGGTGGTAAGTGGTTTCCCCGGAGGGGCTTAGGACGGTAAGCGGTATGGAGGGGGGGGGGGCAGCGAACACCGTTGGCGCCTGACGCTGCGGGGTACGCGCAATACGGCCATCCCGGACGCAAAGTCGGGCATTGGTACAGGATTGACCGCCCACCGTTGGTGGGGGGTTGAAGATCGTGCGGGGGCAGCGATTCCCAACATGACGGCACGTTAGGTAAGGGGGACCCGCCCCAATAATTTAATTAATTTAATTAAATCGGGCGCGGGGGGGTTAGAAACTTTAGGATTTCGGGTTTTATGGGTTAGGAGCGCCATTTATTAAAATGTTTTTATTAAAATTTTTTTATAACAAAATGGGTTTAGGGCGGAAAAAAGGGGTATATGGGTAAATGAGGGCGGGGTATCAGATTTTTTGGGTTTTAACCATAGTTTTTGAAAAGAAGCCATAGTTTAGGCACAAAGGGGTTAATACCAACCCCATATAGGTTAATATTTCCCCAAGGAAGGGTTATATAGCTATAATGCTAGGGGGAGGGTATTTATAGATATTTTTTGGGAAATTTTCCATAGATTCTAATAGAATTAGGGAAAGGGGGAAGTTAGGGAGCTAAATAGTACATTAGTGGTTAATATGGCTTTGTGAGGTGAATGAAGGGGTAAAGCTAAGTTCTAATAGGTAAAACTTAGCTTAGGATTTTTGAGGATAAATGAAATGATGAGAAATATTTTTTACACAAAAAATGTGGCTTCTTTTCATGTTTGGACTTCATGGTTTGACCAAGTAGTTTGTCATGAAATGAAGTGGAGCTGGACACTTGAGCAGATCTCAAGGCCCTTGGGAGTGTTAGTAAAATGAAGTTTGGGGGAAAATGGGGAGAATAGACATGATTCCAATGCTTGTCCTCCACTCTTTGCTATTGATGCCAATACCCTGAGTGACATGAGTTTTTGCACTTAGTAAGCCAATTGATGATGGCCCTCCATTTCTGCAACCTTGCACTACTTACCCATCCTAGTAATCCTAACATTTTTTCTTCATTTAAAGTGGGTGCACTTGAATTAGCAGACCCTGATTGTCCTCTTTTTCTTTTGACTGCCCTCCTATCTAAAACCTACCCTTATTTCTTCCAAGGCCCCAGATTAAGCAGTTGGGGACCTTTATTTCTCTACGTAGCTAGTCATCCGCCAAGCTTGAGCTGTTTGGTCAGGGAACATTCTCTATTCTGCAGCAAGCAATTTAACCATGGCATGGTCCAGTTTAGATTATTGGGCCATCCATCAAGTATGATTAGCAGCAGTATTTGCAGAGCATGATACTGCCCAAAAGCTAGTAGTGGCATTTTGACTGGCAACTTTCCTGGTCTTTAGTTTGGGGTTCATTTTCACTTTTCTCTTGACCACTTTATTTTCTTGCCTTTTGATTATTCTTTTAAGGCATACCCTCTTTTCGTTTTTTAATTTTTTATAGCATGTACACAAAATATGGAACCTTTGCAGCCTGCAATGATGAACATATTTAGCCCTTCCACTGTCAATCATGAAAGATGAAACCTATTGGTATAGGAACCTAACACCTGCTTGAGTCCATACAAGGTTTTCTTTAACCTGCAAACATAATACTTCTTCTCATGAATTTCGAAGCCTTCAAACTGTTCTATATATACCTCTTCTTCTATCATTCCGTTCAAGAACATTGTCTTGACATCCTTCTAGTGAATCTCCCATCCCATTTGAGCTGCTAGGGATATAAAATATCTGATAGAGGTGTAACAAGCAACTGGGGCAAAGTTTTTTTCATAGTATATCCCTTCTTTCTAAGCATACCCATTTGCTACGATCCTTGCCTTATACTTTTCTATGTCGTCTTCTGCAGCATGCTTGATCTTGTAGATCCATCGTGATCCTACAACTAATCTATTTTCAGGTCTAGGTACTACTTCCCAGACATCATTCTTCATGATGGAGTTGTAGTCTTCCACCATGGCATACACCCATACTTGGTGTTGAACAGCTTCCTGAAAGCTAGAGGGTTCTCCAACCTGAGGTACCAATGCTTTGTATCTATCTGGTTGTCTAAACTACCTCTTCTTAGCTTTAGGAGCTCCAATAAACTCCTTTGTGTCCCTCAGTGTTTGCCGCACCTCTCTTCTTGTTCTACCATTGGTGGTGGGAGGCTCAACCAATTCTTCCTCCCGATGCTATTGTTCTGTCCGTTGAGAAGAATCTGCATTTCCTCCCCTTGAGGAAATACTGGTACTGGTAACTGTACTCGACCCAGGTGTATGATCTCCTCCCTGTCCTTCTTGCTACCTCTGTTTCTCTTGGACTAACAGAACATCTCCTTACTAGTCTTTTGTAGGCATTTCACAAGATTTCCTGAAAGCTCTATCTTCCATGAACTTTTCATCTTGTCTTACTACAATCTTCCGGCTGCCTGGAATGTAGATTCTATATACCTTTGAGGTCTTGCTGTATCCTACAAGATACGCCTTCTCTACAGTTTGATCCAGTTTGATGTGCTTCTCATCTGGAATGTGGAAATAAGCCATACTTCTGAATATCCTGAGATGACTGACTTCCGGCTTCTTCTCTGTGAATACTCCTTCGAGAATTCTCTTCCCCAATGCTTTATGAGGAGTTCTATTCTGGATATATATTGTCATGTTGCAAGCTTCTGCCCATAGATACTTAGGTAGATCCTGATCATACAACATGGCTTTAGTTTCCCCAATAATAGTTCAGTTCTTCCATTCTGCCACTCCATTCTACTGCGAGTTATAGGGAGTTGTCCACTCTCTTTTGATGCCCTCCTTTGTGCAGAAATCTATGAAATCTTTGTCTATATATTCTCCACCATTATTTGAATGCAATACCTTTATCTTTTTCCCTATCATATTTTTAAAAAGAGACTTAAAATCTCGGAAACAATCAAAGACCTCAACCTTGGTCTTTAAGAAATATATCCAGATTTTTTTGGAGTGATCATCGATAAAAGTGACAAAGTATTCACCACCAGTGAGAGCCCTTGTGGACATAAGACTGCATATATCTAAGTGTAGTAATCCTAATACATCCTTTGCTCTATTGTTACTTATGGAAAATGTTACTTTAGAGTACTTTCCTAGCACACATCCTCTGCACAAGTCATCGTGTTCACTACTTAGGATTGGTACCCTTGTAACAGTCTCTTTGAGCATCCTTAGTTCTCCATGTTGTAAGTGCCCCATTTGTCTCTTCCATAATTCATTTCACTCCTTCTCACAATTATAGTTGTTGCCTATCAATGCCATTGGTGATTCAAGCTGCAACGTAAACAACTTGTTTCTTCGAAACCCAATTTTATTTTTCTTCTTCTAACTTGTTGGATGATTAACGTATAGTTTATTCTTGATGAAGTATACATCATATCCCTTGTTTTGTAACTGGGACACTGAAATTAAATTCATTCCTAATACTAGCACATACATAACATTGGTGGCTCGGATGTTGGTCCTTGCTTCCGTCTGAAAAGCTATGGTGCCTCTCCCTAATGGAGTACATTTTTTTTTGTTTCCCATAGTTATTTGGAAGTCCATTTGTTCTTCTTGATAGCTTGAGAAATGTTCTCGTACTCCAATCATATGAGCTGAAGCCCCACTATCAATGTACCAAACATTCGTTGTTGCTATATTAGTTAGGCATGCGAATTCTTCATCTAATCTGGTAGATAAATCTAAGACACTTTGAGTATCCATATTGTGCCAATTTCTGACGCCAACCTATCCCAACAATTGTTGTAGGAAAAAATGCATCCCACCTGAAATAATCGTCCTTGTTGAATCTTCTGTTGCGGTGTCCCTTCTACCACTGATAAATTTCGGTTGGAAAAGACTTACCTCTCTGTCGTCTCACTCAGAGAGAGTTTTCCCACAAAATCCAATCTCTTTGGTTTGAACTGCATAATCCTCTGGGAGGTTCAAATTTATGCCCTTATATGAATTTCGAATTCCCTTCTCTTCTCAGCGTTGGATCCTTCGACTTCTCTCTTCTACTAGCCTGTAGCTCCAATACCATGTGAAAATTTCTAAAATAGAAATCCTATTGCAGTGATTAATATGATTTCTTCTTCTTATTACCTCAGAAATAAGTTATCTATTGTATTATTACAGGAAATATTGAAACATATCCTACTCCAACTTTCACAATTAAAACATTGCAGAAAGTAAATGTAAGCAAAATACTGACACATATACAAACACAATGACACAGTTATTTTTGGACAATTTTCCCCAAAAAACCCAATGCGGGAAAACCGGTGCAATAGATGAGGGTTTTATTATTCTTCAGCAAAAATAATCATGTACAAATTATACCTAGTTGTATAGAACAAGGCTTTCTGAGAAAAAATGCAGATGTTCTTGAACAAGTATCTGACCCGAGAGAGAGATTCCTCCACCCTCTATGTCCCTCTGTCTTGCCTAACGTCATTTTCTCTGGCCTCTAGACTGACCTGCATAATGCCAACATCACTCAAGCCTGCACTACCTCTTATAGCGTCAATCTGCCCAGTGTTGTCCCTTCTACTGCCTTGCATCTTTGTCCATGTCTCCCTGACTGATGTTGAACCCTCTCTGTCTCTCCTCCAGTTGCGACTCTCCCTCTGAATCGATTTTCTCATGCCGAACATTGACCAGTGAGAAATCGATTTTACTTGGGCAATTGAGTATCTGCTTGGTGTGTTTTCCAAATGAACCTCAAGCCCCTTCTTATATCTTCATGTTGGGAAACCAACGACCTAGATTAAATTATAATCAAAGGCTCAAATAGTTTAGGCTTGATCCATGGATTTTTCTAGAAGCTTCACCCCTGATTAGATTAATACCCATTAATATTTTAATTTTCCTAAGTTTAGACTTAGGAACTCCATTAAAAATATTAGTTATTTTAATAAAACCACTTGTTTGTGGAATTTCCCAAAATGCTTTCTGGGTTCTCTGGAATACATGTGATCAAGCCTCCCTGCTAAATTTGAGTCCTGGAGCACATCTGATGCCACCCAAAATCAACAGATAAAGAAAATAAATGAAAGGAAGGACAAAAGAGATAAAACGAAAGAAAAGGAGAAGAAAGAAGAGAGAGAAAATAAAGAAGGAGAAGGAAAGAAAAACGGGGGGGAAAAGGAGGAAGAGGAGAAAAAAAGAGGTGAAAAGAAAAGTAGGAGTTAATAGTGAGAGATTAAAGGGATCCAACTTCTACTGAATTCAATAACCCCATTCCTATTGAGGTTATTCGGATGCTTAATGATCTCCAATGTTTCTCTGAACTTGCACTTAAAATAATGACTCTCCTTAGTGATGATATTAGTGTCTTCAAGGCATAAGTGGTGTTTAGTTTTGGATGAATGTTTAGGAAGAGTAGAGGAACATAATATTTCTTTATTTATGTTAGAAGCATGTTCTTTAAGTCTTATCTTAAATGACCTACCAATCTCTCCAATGTAGCATATTCAACATGATAAATTAATGTTGTAAACTCCTTTGAGCTACAATAGGTCAATTTTATCTTTTACATATCTCATTTTGTGTTGGACAGTCTCAAGGGGCTTGAATGATGTTATGATTCCATTTATTTTAAGGATCTTGTCAATCTTGTCAGTGGTACCATGAATGTATGGGAGGAATGATTTCCCATTAGAAGTTGGAGAATCATGTGAAGGGGAGTTATTATTGGATCTTTTGATGGCTCTACAAATGTATTTGTACCTATAACCAATACCAAGGAAAACCCTAGTAAGGTGGTCAATTTATTGTTGGAAATGATCCTTGTTAGATAATCTTATTGCTTTAGCGATAAGTGTATTAAGGATCCTCATATTTTGTGCATGATGGTGGTGAGAATAAACACGGAGATAGTATTGGAAATCGTGTTGGAAGGGATACTGACCTAAGGCAACAAATCTCTAAAAAATTATTTTCAATATTTTATCTCCCTACTCATTTGAACAACTTTGTTCTAGTTGAATTTTGAAAATCTTTACAATTTGAAAGATAATGATTTTCATCATAATTATTAACACTAAGTAATGTGAAAAACAAGGTCATTTGTGTTTATTTGGAACCTAGTGACAAATTCCAACCATGGGACTGGATTCCTCTTTTCAAGAGGACCAATTTTGACTACTGAAGTGCTAAATTTGGCCAAGGGAAAGTGCATTTTTGAATTAAAGCCCACAATGTCAAATTTGATTAGGTCGACACTAACAGGAAAATGGACACCCTTGGAACCGTATAAATACAAGCGACCTCAATCTCATTTTTACATCACCAAGCATCTTCTTCTTCTCTTCTTCATTGACTGGTTCACACATGTCTGAGGTTGGGACCAAAAAACTAGTTTGTACAGGTCAAAGATTACAGGGTCCAAAGCTCGCATGTGTTTTAGGGTTTTGGTTTTCGACCGCAATCTACACACAAGTAATTTTTGCCTACAATCTTAGGCTTACAGGATCATCAATGTGGTTGGAAGGTCTCAACCCCAAGCGTATCTCTTCCTCCATGCAGTTGAGCTCTAGGGTTGGATTTGACATTTCACCACAGTTGACCAAAGGAAGGACAATTTGACTTTGATCTAGATTGATGTTGGGAACATATTTCTAAATGTTGTTGGGTTAATTTATTTGGTTGATGTTGTATTAGGCTCATTGTACTATTTTCTGAACATTTTATGACAATATAATAAGAAGAATATTTTCAAAGGGTTTTCCCCATAGTGGGTTTTTTACCTAGTATTTGACCAAATTTGATGCCTCTTATTGAAGTGTTGATTGTCTCCTTTTTAATTGCATTTATTGTTTTATCTTCAATTACTGTTGATGATTAGAAATATTAATTGTTATTGAAATATTGGTAATACAAGAATTGAATTGGGCTAAAGTAATATAAACAACATAGAACAATCTAAAATTTAACATGGTATCAAAGCTAAGGTGAAGGACAAGCCCAAAAGGAGACATGCATTGAAGAAATCTGTTGCAGCAGCTACAACCACCCTCCAACATTTTGCCTTAGCTTCGTTTTGGAGCCTCGCTATCAACCATCCTTTGCAGCATGTCTTGCACTATCTAGTACATAGGCTTCAGCTAAGTTTCAGTGACCTTCTGGCCTGTACATGTCAACTTGTTTGTTTCCCACCTGCAGGCTGTCATTCCGAACTTAGTCTTTTTCTGGCTGAGATGCTACCCTTGAAAATTGCTCAATTCTGGAGGGGAACTAGCCTTCCCTCCAAAAATTGTGCAATCCTGTTGGGCTGCCTGTTGGGCTCTAGAATTGCACAATCTAGTTAGGCAACCTTCCCTTTGGAAAATGTGCAATTCAGTCTGACACCAAGCTTCAACTTAGAAAATGCGCAATTATGATTGACAACCATGGCTTCAGTCCAGAAATTCCACAATGCATGAGGGACTAAAGTGATTGAAAGCACGGTCTATCTTTGAGACTAGATGAGAAAGAGAATGAATAGATTTTTCGAGCAGTGTGTCACACCAATGTATTGGGTGCCCTCGAAGCTTGTATATGAAAAACACGCAGATCGTGTAATCTTCAAAGATTTCATGTCTTTCACATGAGCCTACAACACCAACCACGTGTCTGACCAAGGCTACTTGACGTCCACCATCGTATGTTTTATGTGTCAAGTTATTCTAGAGCTCTTCGGAGATTTCAAATTCGTTTCCATAAGAGAAACTCTTAAGTTAGTCATGATAGGTATGCAAAGATTCAAAACATATAGAGGGCTCAACTTGTCATCTACCCCCCCCCCCCCCTCTAGAGCCAAAATGTTGATGGTGCTGGACCCACAAACATGTAAGGGGATCTCCCAGGTAAGAAGTCCCAACTAGACCTCAGACCGTTTGGTGTAGGAGTCCCAGCAGTGGGTCATACAGTATCGCCTTGACCGCGGTTGCACACAAAGGAAAGTAGGATGTCCTTGTTGGTAGCAAGGGTGTGATTAGCACAGCAAGCCAAGGAAGGTGCATGAAGGGTTCTAACACATGGAATGTGGAATGAGTGCACCCCTTAGAAACCTATGGAAACACACAGCTTGAAAAGGAACACACGAGCAGAGATACATCACAAGCTGGAAAGAAGGTTAACCAATGATCCAAAGTGATGGTTAAACCAACATCACATCTCAATAAGATCCATATGAACATATATAGAAAAGTCCATACATACATGCGTAAGCAAACAATTACATGTATCATTAGAGTAACCAAGATAGTTGAATACAATAACAACATATGCATGAAAGATGATGGCTCTATTACATTAAGAAAGTGAAAGTTCCAATCATACATACAATAGTGTCCAACTACTAGTCCTAACAAAAGAACATTACAGTCACTACCACCAGCTCCTCAAAAGAGATATACTAGCTTTTCACTGTGGAGAAGCCAAGGCTCATTACAATACACTCCAAGATTTCTCTAAGATACCCCTATAGGAAGCTTGGCTCCCAAAAGCCTGTACAATGAGTTATGAGATTCTATAAATAGCAAAGGGTGGGGTGACCCTTGACATTCCCCTTTGTGACTCTTTAGTCCATGATACATCAATGGAAAATACATTATGTTTGAAGTGAACCTTGATGAAACACAACACTTGCGAGTTAAATAGTGTCACCTTCTCTAATCAGTTTTTTTTGGGTTAACCCTTGTCAGCTTAGTCAAGTAGATTAAGGTGAGGGAGAAAACCTTAACAAGTATGTTAGAGGTATATACAAAATTCTTTTATGACGAGACAACCTCTTTTCCTCTCAATAAGTCGGGATCCCTCTTCCACCTCTGAAATGAATAAGTGCACACAGTTTTTGAAATAATGAAAATATGAAATTTTTTGAAAAAAATGAAAAATGAATAAGGCGAAAGAAGAGAAAGGCTTCCTATTCAGAGAGGTGATGCAAGTTACTCTGCCGGGGTGCTGACCAAGCTCGCTGGCAACAAAGCAATGCTTGTGTCCCTACGTGACTCTGTCGGGGTACTGTCCAGGCCTATTGGTAGTGAAGCAACACTAGAGATTAAACTTAAACTCTCACTATCATATTGCTTGTGTACCAATAAACCCCTCATACCCAATCAAAAGAACTATGTTGACTTGGCTTGGAGTGTTTGCTGACCGACCAAGAGCATGGAAAGTGCTACATCTTTAATCAAGCTAGTGTGTAAATCAAGATGATCAGAGAACTAAACAATACTTTTAGATTGAAATCCAATATAAACCAACACAAACATGTATGTGTACACTAATTTGATCATTTGTGCACAAATTTTCTATTAGTTCCAAGTACTAGAGTTAAGTTTCTAATTAAAGAGTTGATCCTCCTCTCTCTCCAAGATTGAAATCCAATCTAAACCCACACAAACATGTATGTGTACATTGATTTAATCATGTGTGCACAAATTTGTTGTTAGTTCCAAGTACTCGAGTTAAGTTTCTAATTAAAGCGTTGATCCTCATATCCCACAGATGAAAACATACATGCAAACAAAAAAATCATCGTTATCACTCTTAATAAGAATTTGAGGCATTTTACATATGGATTTTTATCTAAAATGCTCAAGAAGCACTTGGAGAAAGCAAAATCTTCATGGATAGCTCGCTTTTCAAAACCCTGGGTATAGAGGAACTATGTCTTTTGGAATTTTCCCTTACACAATTATATTTTATATTCAAATTTTTGTTACATTAATTTTAATAAAAAAAATGATTGAAAATGGTCTATATTTGTTTTACCTCTATTTTGGTGCATAATAAATGAGTTCTTATTTTAATAAAAAAAGATTAGAAGGTAAACAAGTATGATTAAGTAGACAAGGAAGAATATATACCTCTAGTTTCATGCATAACATTAGCAAAGAAATGGCGTGGCAAGAGGGGGAGGGATTCTCATTAATCCCAAAGGAATCATAAAATATAGATATGCTTGGGGGCTTGGATGGAAGACAAACAATCAAGCTAAAACATATGGATTGTTTCTAGGTCTCACATGGGCTCAAAAGAAAGGAATAAAAACCTTGTAGGTGCTGGGAGACTCCATGATTGTAAGCATATGAACTATGTCTCATCTGCAAAAAACACAATATTAAACCAAATTATCAAGAGATCCCAAGGGATGATCCCATCCTTCGATTCGATGACCTTTGTCCATATTCTAAGAGGAAATAATCAAGAAGTCGACAAACAAGCTAACCTCGCTTTCCAGTTGATATATGAAAGGAGTGTGGTGAATGATGTCGCGAGCAGGACTCAGATCCCATAAGTTAGTTAATGACTTACAATGCTTGGATAGTGGATGATGAGCTAAGCCTTGCTTGGGAAATATCAAACCTTAGAATTAGGGAATTTGAGTATAAATTCATTGGGTCGACTCCTTGGTCTAAGCTCCTGCCCCTTATCCCTCTCCCTCCTCTGACTCTTCCCTCCCCCTCCCTTTGGCCCCCCTCTCACCTATTCATCCTTCCCATCCCTTCCCTCTAACATCCCCCTTTCTTTTCCACGGTCATTCCCCTCTCATTTTTTGTCTCATCTCCCCTCCCTTCCGTCATGTTCCCCTTCCTTGCCCACCTCGTACCCTCGACACTTGGGCCCTGCATAATATCTCCTTGTGTTCCCTGGCTTGATCAAGAGCCTCGTGGCAAGCATGTCCTTTTCTTACACCCACAACATGTATGTTATCATCACTCAAGTACCATCTCTTTTAATAACAGGGATATCTTTGTACGTTTTCAGTTCACTCGCCCTGGTAATCTGTGCGGGATAAGGGGAAGAGATGAGCAACATTTATTTCAGGAACACGGATCGATCCAAAACACTCATGGGAGGACACTCAACA
Organism: Pinus taeda; assembly: GCA_000404065.3. Lineage (NCBI taxonomy): Eukaryota > Viridiplantae > Streptophyta > Pinopsida > Pinales > Pinaceae > Pinus > Pinus taeda. Next base: position 103,514 of record APFE030318434.1, on the reverse strand, counting down.
TGAGAAAGAATAACAAGGATCAATGTTGGGAAATTAAGGCAGGAGGCTGGGAATTAATGGAAGATCATCAGGATCATAACCCCATCAGATTCCTCAATAACAACTGCATCTTCTCACAACACTGTTACTGCGATATAAGGAACAACAATCAGAGAAGTTTGCATGGGTTAATGCTCTTTCCTGCTTAGGTGGCCTCCGTGCAGGCCTTGAGGCTGAAGCTGAGGTCTTCGAGTGTTTGTAGTGAGGACTGGAATACTAAGAAGAATCCCAGGGAGCCCGGTGAGACAGGACTTTCGAGTGGGAAGCGGTAGGGGTTCACGGGTCTAATGGTCATGGTTGGTTTGAGGGGTAGCACTGAGTTGGGAATTGCTTGTTTGTTGATCTAGGGGGGGTCTTTGGATCAAACCCACAAGAAAAGTTTGGACGTCAACCTGCAGAGGGAGGACTGTCCGAATCCGGTTGTCTTTGACTATATAGTAGTTGTGAATTCTCTCAAGCTCCATGTCTGGGAGGAGATCTAGGGTTAAGGCTCTGGAGAAGTGATTTCGAAGGAGAAACATCATGGGGAAGTGGCCTGAAGTATAATTGTCAGGCATGATACAATCGTTGGGGCTGGTAATGAAATTCCACTGAATTGGAATGTCCGGTTGATCTTGGTCGGCTTTCTGTCTGTGAAAGGTTAGAAGGCTTCTACCCCTCTATTCTATGAAGGGGTCTCGAGTAATATCCTTAGGGTGGTGTGGCTGGCCCGTAAGTAGGATTGGTGGGTCAAGGAAATCTTGGACTTAAGTGGGGGGAACATAAACAATTGCGACTTTCTGGGATGTCAGAAGATGGATCCGAGGAGTCAGAGAGAAGAAGGCATTCCTTGGTCGAGCTCTTGGGGGAGCTGGAGGCAGAGGTCAGGTCGACAAGGTGCTGGAAGAATTCAGCCAACCTACACGACTTGCGAGTAGGAGAACTTGGAATTTAGAGAAGGCCTGGTGGATTTGCAACGCAACATCTACATTCAGCAGGGAGATAATCTCACAGTGCAAGAGAGTTAGCTGGAGAAGAGGGACCGAATCCATCAGCTAGAGGATGAAGTGGAAGCACTACGTCAACAAATTGAGTAGTTGAAACTCACGGTGTCAGAGATCAACAAGAACAATGAGGAGGAATCCACTGATCAAGACCTATACAAGAACGCCAAAGTAGTCCCAATCGAGTTGGACATGAACAATCCAGCGCCTCCAGACTTTTAGACTTTTCTGCTCTTTCTTGATTTTCAAATGACAAAATGTAAATACAAATTTTTGTTACTTCAATTTTGTAGAATCCACTGTGATAAGATATTTGTGAATGGGAATTTTTGTATGCACTACAGTATGCAAACCAAATGATGTATCACATGTCCTTAGAAGGCTGGAAATCACTATGTAAAATCTCGGTTTGGTTTGCGAACGAGCGTGTCGTATTTAAATAAAAAATCTACTCATTCTTGTTAAAAAAAAACATTAACAAAGAAAGCATATGTTCCATCCATAGTTCATTATTCCCTAATGGTATCCTATAACCATAATATCTATTCACATAACATGTTCATCACAAGCTATAACATTATGTATGTTTACTGGCACACTCGCATCCAAAAATAAATAGAGATAATGATACTTAGTAAAAATGTTGTACCATCATATAAAATTACATTTACAAGAATTACATTGGCACATATAACATTGATTTCCCATTATGAAGAAATAGTAAACCTATAACAATATTCAACATTCAACGTCCAAATACTAAAATACTCTAGCAAAGTGCATTGTATTAGTCAATTGAATAAACAAACTAAAGGAAAAACTTATCTATTTGAAAGTTGAAGGCCAACATTAACTTAAACTAAATGTTCCACCCAACCATACACTCTATTGCGCTTATTATTTTTATACTAGGCCACCCCAACTGAGGCTATGATACCACTAAGGAAAATTAGAACATTTTTATGGAAATCATTCTATCTTAGGGAAGAAAATTACCTGTCCCATGTCTCACCACTAATTTTTTTCTTGGAACAACACAACTATTTTGGTGACAAATTGCTTTCCTTACATACTAAATGGAGAATACCTTCCTTATCTACTCAATATTCCCTCAAAATTCTCTAAGCTCTCCCTCTATGTGTGCATAGAGGGTCTACATACTGTCCATTAACACCATCAACATTTACTTAGTTCTTGACCTTTTCCAAGTTTTAAAGGCTTCCTTGCTTGGTCGTTCAACCCACCCTATGCTTTCCTCCTTAGATTATAACCATGGATTCTCCATCACGTAGCTTGATATCTTTCCTGGATCCCTTTCCAACCTAATTTTTGAATCTCTCTATGTTCTCCCTCTCTAGATTTCGCTTCTTTTCCAAGGAATTAGCTTCTAACCATTTGAATATCTTCCTTATCTATTTTCATAATCTATACATATTTCTGTAGTTCTCATCACATGAATTCAAAATGGTCTCTACCATTCCTTGATCATCCTCCTAGTATGAATCAATACCTCTAAAACTACTTTCATGGATGTTAACATCAACCAAGAGAGAATGAATTTACCTCTCCCTCTATTTCTCTCTCTTATAACCTACTTCTCTTTCATATGATTTTCCTTATCTATTGTGTCTAACGCCATGCATCTCTCTTCAATATTCTTTGCATGATTTCATAATGGTCACACACCATTCATGTGAATGTGAAATCACCTCCACCATTCACCATAGAACCAAAATTAATTATGTCATTTAGGTGATCATCGTATTGTACTATGTTGCTTCTCTTAGTCCAATAATGACCAACAATGAATTATTCCTTCTTCCGTACAACTATTCACATACATGCCTCTAAGACTACATGAATCGTTGGCTCTCTATAGTCAATTTCCTACATCCAATCATGATTTTGTTCCCTCCCCATCAACCACATGTGTGGGGGGTGTTGTAGCATCAATTGTCCATTGTTATTTAAGTTTTATTTTCAGTTTTATAAAATAAAAAAAATATGAAAGAGATGGTTGATTTTATGTTTTTAATGGTTTTGAAAGCGATAAACACACAAGAAGATCTAGGTCGTTCGATCAACAGGCCATAGATCCAGGGGCAATTGCATTGTTAACTAGAATGGGTTTATTTCAGAGATCGGACGCGACGGTGTATCAAACACAATTTACATTCGCTGAAGTCCGGACAAATCTCAGCCGTCCAATGGAAGAGACGGGATCCGACGGATATCAGGTCAAATATCGGGTCGAAATATCAGGTTGGAAAGTGATGAAGTTCCACCTTTTAAGCAGACCTGATAAATTATTAATGGCAGTTTTATTTTCCTATCGGGTCCGGATATCGGGTCGGCAAGTCATCACGTTTTGTCTTTAAAATAGGACCCGATAAATCATAAAATGCAGTTTTTATTTCCTATCGGGTCCGTATGAGAGTCAAAGGTGTGTTGAAAAGGCGGACGCGACAGGTTTTATGAATCAGAGTGTAATTCTTTTAAGTTCCGTGGGCCAAACCCATCGTTTAAATGTCATGCAGGTTCAAGAAGAGCAATCAAGTGATAGTTTGATAAGTACTTTAAGGTGTGATGCAGGAAAGTAATGAGCATGAAGGTTAGTCAAAGCTTGACCCCCGTAGTTGACCGTGACATTAGCACGATTGACAGAAATGTGCGGTCAGAAATCACCGCAGGGGTTCAACCTCGTTGAGGCTCCCATACATTCTTTACCCCCCGCAGTGCTTCTGAAGCCTTTCGCCCTTCATCCACTACTCCATTAAGGCTCAAAGATATAGATTCAAACAGAGAATGACCATCATCTTCTAACTTCCGTTACTTCCTATTATTTTATGTTCTTTAGAATGAGGTGTCTTTTACCCTCTGTGTAATATTTTGTAATAATTTTTACTTTAGACAGTTAGGGAAATAGTTAAGTAGTTTGACAATTTTGATGACTACCAACTGTCTCATAAGGTATAAAAAAAGGAAAATTTAGAGAGAAGGGGTTCGAACTTTGGAGAACCTGGATACTAGGCCACTATATTCCTGATACAACTCTTGATTAATGAAAGAATCATAAGTTTTCCACACATTGTTGGGTATGATTTTGTGTCTTCTCTGTTATGTGTCATCATATGTTTTCTTCCTTTAAGTATGGTAATGAAGCTGTAGGTCTTTATTTGCTTAGAAGTTAAAATCCCTTAAAAGAGCGCTCCTATACTTGATGTTCTTACCTCTGTAATTCTTCTAAGTTACAGATAGTAGTTTCTGTGTAAGACAACATATTATTTTAACTTCTCCAAGTGTCACAGATAGTATATTCTGTGTAAAATAGCATATTGTCTTTGACTTCTTCCAGCTTTCTTCATTTATCATTTATATTCAACAATCAAATGGCATTATGATATTTTCATGTCACCTAAGTATTCAGGTTTAAAAACCAAGTCTCCCAGGTCCTTCATTTGAGAACACAACATACAATTAAGTGACAAACAAGTGACAATGTTTATAATTATTAATGTCTTAAGCACAATTTCTACACAACCAGGAAATTGGTTTCTTAAGGTACAAAATTAATTGGCACCATTGCTGGGGAGAGAAGATAAGAACACTTTTCCCTTGGTTTTCAATATCTTCCTTTGGTTGTTCAGTGAGGAGGAAATATTTGGCTGTTTGGAACAAAAGCAATAACTTTGGCTTCAAGGAGACCCCACACAAGGTCAAATACCTCACAGCAGAAAGTTCAAGCCCTTTTAGATCCTTAAAGGCTAGTTTCCAAGAGGGTTGGAAGGCCTCGAACTCCACTTACACCAAGTCCTACACTGTCTGCACCAGGCAACAGTTCATCACATCTTTCACATTCATCTTTTATTGACCAAGAGTCACCTTTTACATACAATTCATTCCAAGAACCCAACTGTCAGGAATAGTCTTTAGAGTCTGTTTCTTTTTCAGTATTTGATATAGTTATTCAACCTGAACCTATAACTACATTACCACCTTTGTACACTCCATTTACTCCTTAGTCAGGTTTCACATCTGTTGGTAATCAAGGTTCTGTAAATTCAGGAGAAAATATGGCAGCACTTGCATTTTTGATGAATAGGTATGCACCTATTCAATTGCTAAAACAGTTGAATCAAATGCCACAAGAATACTTGAAGATTTGTCCTCGTTTCACAAGGGAAGATGAACAAACAGCTAAGAATCATGTATCAGTATTTTGTAATTCTGCAGAAAACCTAAATGTTGAACATCTGGATGTTGTTCTAAGACTTTTTGTTCAATCGTTGGATGGAGAAGCGAGAAAATGGTTTAAAGGGCTTCCTAATAACTCTATTCCTTCTTGGGAAGAGATGGAGCGCTTGTTCACCCAATGATGGGGAGAAAAAAGAGATCATGGGTATTCACTCATAGAGTTTAATGCTATCAATAAGAAATCTGATGAAGGTGTTGTTGAATTTGTCAGAAGATTTAATAAATTGTACAATAGTCTTCCAGTGGAGATTAAGCCCCCTCCTGCTAGTGCAAAAATAACTTTTGCAGGGGCTTTTGAGTCAGATTTTGGATTTACGTTGAGGGAGAGGAGATCCCCAACCCTTGATCAGATCCAAACAGATGCATTAGAGATAGAAGCAAATCTAGTGGTTGCAGGTAAAACACCAGATACACAACCTATCCAAGATAAGGGAAAGGCTAAAGTAGATTCCTCTCAAGATCAAACATTAGAGGATATGAATAGTGTAATTAGAAAATTTTCAATTAAATTGATTAAATTAGAATTAGAGAGTAAGAATTCTCAGAGATAAGTACAACAAAATAGAAATATTAATCCTCAATATAGGAGACAACCTCTGCAAATTTTACAGAGGGAGAGAAAAGATCAAGATCAGATTCAAGCACCACTGTATATAGAGGCAAATCATGATGGAGTACCAGGGCATCCCAAGGATCATGATGACCATATTTTCACATTGTATGCAGTAGATGAAGATGAACTAGGTGTTGAGGGAGGAGAATATAGTGAAACATATGTCATCTATGATGATAATGAAATTGATTAATGGAAGCAGTTTTCTGATTTTATGCAGGCAGAACTACATAAGAAATATGACTTGAGATGAAGGAAAAGATCTAGAAGTCAAGAAGATGAAGGTGAGTAGCAAGTTCTAGCTCCCTTACAAGAGGTGGCTCCACAAAAACAAGAACCACAGCCTGCAAAACAATTGAATAAAGGAAAGCAGCAGTAGAATACAAGTAGCAAGACTCAAATGCTTCAAGGTGAGTCTTCTCAAGACAAAAGTGAAAAAATTCCTTTAGAGAAACTTGTTTCCATTCCACAAGAGATTTCAATCATGAAGAAAAGTGAAGATGAGAATGAAAGGAATACTAAACAGAGCTAGAAAAGACCATAATTCAGGTAGCCCTCACAGAGTTGGTTAAAACACCAACTTATCAAAGAGAAATTACAAAGTTTATCAATCTATCTCAGAATGTGAATATAAATGACATTGTGAATTTGCAAGAAATAAACCAGTAGTGGTTTTTGGTTCACATGTGGAGGAGGTAGATTCTTCAACACCTCCTTTCTACATTTATTTATTGGTTCACGATTTACTCTTGCACAATTGTATGTTTGATTCAGGAGCCTTACATAACCTTATGCCATTATCAGTGATGAAACAATTAAACCTACAAGTTATTAAAGCTTACAGAGAATTGTATTCTTTTGATTCACATAAAGTCAAGTGTCTGGGGGGCATTAAAGATGTGGTGCTGTCACTAGCCCAGATTCCAGCCAAAATTTTGGCAATGGATGTAGTGGTAGCAGATATCCCTGCTAGGTTTGGAATGTTACTAACTAGGTCATGGGGGGGCTAAATCGGGTGGTGTTTTGAAGATAGATTTTTCTTATGTTGTCATACCAATTTTTAGTGGGGAAGAAAGGAGGTTGTACAAAGAAACAAGATTTATTAGAACAATCACATCTAACGAAGCAAGTAATTCACCTGTATATAGTCAGGAAAAAGATGACTTATCTTGCTTCATGCTGCATGACAATGCAGAATTGGCTCAAGCTAACTAGAGGCAGCTTACTTTAGCCTGTGTAAATAAAGAGATGCAAACAGAAGGGGTGTGGAAGTGCTTCTTTGATGGAGCCTATTCTAAAGAAAGAATAGGTGTTTCATAGGATGAAGGTCTTCAAGTTCATCAGTTGGGTGTTGGGAATAAAGAAGAAAACCGACAAGAACCTTCATACATAGAGACTTTCTTTTTTGGAGTTGATCAGGACAATATTTTTTCTTATACTTTTGAAGATCCTGTGGCAGATTACATGGAGAAATTTATTAACAACCTACACATACCATTTTGTGGATATATTCCTAATTTTTGTTGTGATTTGTCCTTATGCATAGTTTATTTTCCGTTCAGGATGAATTGTATTTTCAAAATTCACTGGCAGGATGGTTCTAGATTGGCACTCAAATGCTAACTTGGTATCATTGGAAGATTAACTTCACCTGCTTGAGATCAGTCATGTACATAGGTAGTCACCAAGACATAAATAAGCTTAGGTGTTGAGCATTCGATTTTAGTTGCAGTTCTTTAGTTTAATTTTAGTTGATAAATAAAGGTGACTTTCCTAGTTGGAAGTCGGTTTTCAGAGGTTTCAGATTTCAAGAATGTTAGGTTTTAGTCTTTCAAATCTCAGGGTTTTCAAAATTTTGGACTCCATGCCCAACTAAGTCTACTGATCTACGATTCTCAGCACTTTGCTATCAAAGCACAAGCATCCTATCATTGTAGATACCAGAATGAATTTAGTGTACAAATTCCATAGAATTTAAATTGATTAAACAATATATGACTCCATGCCCGAGGTGAAGGCACTGATCTGCGATTCTTAGTGCTTCTGTGGAAAAATCACTATCCCCAGGTGGAGCCAGATGTTGTAGCATCCATTGTCCATCATTATTTAAGTTTTATTTTCATTTTTATAAAATCAAAAAATATGAAAGAAATGGTTGATTTTATGTTTTCAATGGCTTTGAAAGTGATAAACCCACGAGAAGATCTGGGTCATTCGATCAATAGGCCATAGATCCAACGATAATCACATCGTTAACTAGAATGGGTTTATTTCAGAGATCGGACGCGATGGTGTATCAAACACAGTTTACATTCGTTGAAGTTCGGACTAATCTCAGTCGTCCATTGGAAGAGACGGGATGTGATGAATATCGGGTCGGAAAGTGATCAACTTCCATCTTTTAATTGGACCCGATAAATTATTAATGGTAGTTTTATTTTCCTATCAGGTCCGGATATCGGGTCGGTAAGTCATCATGTTCTGTCTTTAAAATCAGACCCGATAAATCATCAAATGCAGTTTTTATTTCCTATTGGGTCCATGTGGGAGTCAAAGGTGCATTGAAAAGGCGTACGTGACAGGTTTTATGAATCAGAGTGTAATTCTTTTAATTTTTGTGGGCCCCACCCATTTTTTAAATGTCATGCAGGTTCAAGAAGCATGATCAAGCAATAGTTTGATAAGTACTTTAAGGTGCGTTGTGGGAAAGCAATGAGCACAAAGGTTAGTCAAAGCTTGACCCCCGCAGTTGACCGTGACGTTAGCACGGTTGACCGAAATATGCAGTCAGAAATCACTACAGGGGTTCAACCTTGTTGAGGCCACCATACATTCTTTACCCCTCGCAGTGCTTCTGAAGCCTTTTTCCCTTCATCCATTGCTCAATTAAGGCTCAAAGATACAGATTCGAACAAACAACGACCATCATCTTCTAACTTATGTTACTTCCTATTATTTTATGTTCTTTAGAATGAGGTGTCTTTTACCCTCTGTGTAATATTCTGTAATAATTTTTACTTTAGACAGTTAGGGAAATAGTTAAGTAGTTTGACAGTTTTGATGACTACCAACTATCTCATAAGGTATATAAAAAGGAAAATTTAGAGAGAAGGGGTTTGAACTTTGGAGAACCGGGATACTAGGCCACTGTATTCCTGATACAACTCTTGATTAATGAAAGAGTCATAAGTTTTCCACATGTTGTTGGGTATTATTTTGTGTCTTTTATGTTATGTGTCATCATATATTTTCTTCCTTTAAGTATGGTAATGAAGTTGAGGTATTTATTTGCTTATGTAAATGAAGCTAAAATCCCTTAAAAGAGCGCTCCTATACTTGAATTTCTTACCTTTGCAATTCTTCTAAGTTACAGATAGTAGTTTCTGTGTAAGACATCATATTATCTTTAACTTCTCCAAGTGTCAGAGATAGTAGATCCTATGTAAAACAACATGTTGTCTTCGACTTTTTCCAGCTTTCTTCATTTATCATTTATAATCAGCAATCAAATGGCATTATGATATTTTCATGTCACCTAAGTATTGAGGTTTAAAAACCAAGTCTCCCAGGTCCTTCATTTGAGAATACAACATACAATTAAGTGACAAGTGACAATCTTTATAATCATTAATGTCTTAAGCACAATTTCTACACAACCAGGAAATTGGTTTCTTAAGGTACAACAGGGGGTATAATGATGAATGAATGAATAAAAAAATCACCTCGTCCCCAACACCCCATGAGACCTCATTTCCCCTTATTGTGTGGACATGTTTTTTTCAAAGAAAATGTGAGAAAATCTAGGTTTTACCACTCCTCTCACAATTCCCATGACGAAGGTACTTATCTCCTTGATTTCGTAATTGTGGAATGATCCAAGTTGACTCAACTCCCGGATTTAACCAATATATTTTTCTTCCATGATGTTGTTGCAGTTTCATTTAAAAGAGCATAAAGGAACATATATTCATGATGTAAAGAAGAGGGAACATGACAAGAATCAACAACATAAAACACAAGACGTTGATAACAGAGTTCATCCAGTATGGACTACGTCTCCGGGACCCGTTGTCAAGATGGTGTAGGCCGTTGCATTAAGTGTTGGAAAGAGGATGATGTACATGAATGTGTTTTCTCTATCATGCAAGGAATATGCCCTCACACAAGAGTGGCTCCATGAGATGTTCCACTGTAAGAACTCTCATTCACAAAAGGTCTCTATCAGCATGACATAAATTCACATATGACAATAATGAGCATCCCACCAACATGGCATCAAAGGGATATCAATTCAAACATACATGGAGACACCTAAGCATCCCGTCAACATGGCGACAAAGGGATCTCAATCAAAACATGACAATAAGTACATCTCACATCAAGATCAAAACAAGATCTCACATCAAACATCAAACATGGATCTATACAACACAATGCATCTCAAGCGAAGAGACAAAGAAGTACATGATCACACTGCATATACCTCACATCAAGGAGTTACCTGAATAAGAGGACGATAAACTGCTGGATCTGGCTGCACCATCAATCTCATGGCATCGAATCTCATGGAAATGACTGCTCGCATATTGAATGCGGACACCTGCACTCCACTTTGAAAAGTGGTCGAAAATGGAATGATCAAATGGAAAATCTGATTACACCATCAGATTTGTGGCATCGAATAGTGTAAAATCAACTGTCAAATTTTTGAATTCTCACAAAGTGAAAATCTGGGGCTATAGGAATCTTTTAGATTCCCCTAGATTCCTCAAAGATTCCCTCCTTCGGGTCATCTGAAGATACGCTGCTCAAATCAGAAAACTGATCCCGCCATTAAGATCCTTGTGAAATTTTGAGAAGAATGTGTATAAATTTGGTTGCATTCTAAATTTGGGAAAATTCAGCCTCCAAGGAATTTGGAAGATTCCCTCAAGATTCTTGAAGATTCTCCTCCGCTGAAAATCTAAAAATATTTTGCTCAAAAGGCGAATCCAACCTTGCCATTGCGTTCCCAACGAAAATTTGAGAAAAATGACTGCAAACTTGATTTTCAGATAAAATGAATTTTTACCTCCCAAGGAATCTTTTTCACATCTTAAGATTCTCTGCAAAAACTTTGTCTCGAAAAGCATGCCATCATGGTTCCGCCTATGTGGACTGTGTCATGGTTCCACTACTTAGAATTCCGTTCTCAGCCTTCGTTCTACTCTCCATTCCCCATTCCATCTCCGTTCTCCCCGTGCAAATGAAATTCGGGTTTATAAATGATTTCAAGGGCAAATCTACCAACAAGGATGTTGTGGCACATCGGTTAGGTGGATGAACTAAAGGCGGGAGGTCGGGGGATCAAATTACGACCCCTCCAGAAATACACGGTGCAATGATTATTTTTTGGCGTGATTCGTTATTAATTTGGTAACAATTAATGTTTGGTTGTGACTGTTATATGTCTTTTTGGAGTGCGGTTTGGTATGCTGCCATATGGGGCTGCCCGGTGGGGGCAGACCCACGTGGGCTAGGCGGGTTCAATCCCCCCCACATCCACAACTCCATTGTTTTAAATACCTTTGGGCCATGTTTTTTTCGGGCAGTCAACATTTCAAATGGCAAATGGTTGTTTGGTTTTCGTTTTTTTTTTTAATATTTGGATATGGTGTTATATGGTTATGCACCATACTAAATTTAACATACCCACACCATTACCCTTTTGAAAAATTCGGTGGGATTTGTATCCATGTGATTTTTGTGATATAACAAACCATGCTATGGATTCGTTCGTGTTTTTTTAACCATAATTTATATGGTTTTTGTTTTGATATCCACATTTTAATATATGGTCTCTTTTTTAATGATTTTTGTTTTTATATGATTTTTGCCATATTAAATGATTAATTATGGGATTTTAATATTATTTTCTTGTCTTTTTGCAGGAGATAAGGAACCAATGGATGAGCACCAAGTGTCAATGGCTAATAGGCCATTAGTCGACTGCCATGTAATCTGTGGGTCCCACTTGCTGACTGGGATGTCATGTGGCGCATTGTGGGCCCCGCTTTTTCCCTTGTCATGTCAAACTTTGAAGAGCTCTATCTCCCTCATACGAGCTCATATTTGAGTTTCGTTCGCACCGTTGGAATTAGGGCGAAAAGAACTTTGATCTGATGCTAGTTTGGGATCAATATGACCACTTTGAATTTTGACCCTTTCTGACTCCTCTGGGACTTCTGCATATGTCTGGAGCCACCTGGATCAATCCTCCCCATTGAGGAGCTTTTGGTCCTCCAAGGGCATAAAAATAATCTACAACTCCTTTGTACCTTGTCTGCACTTACAAGTGTCTGATAAGTCACCTTTCCTTCTCCTTCACCTTTGTCCTTCGGAGCCATAAGTGATGAGCTGACACCTGCAACCTCTGCAAACCTGTAGTACATGGTTTTGGAAATTACATGCTTGATTTACATGACCAACTAATGACCCAAGAATCCCATACTTTCCACAAGTTTATAACACATACTCGGTGGTCCCATTTACATCAAAATGGAAATAGTGCCTGAACTATGAAAACAAGGCCAACATATCATTGTTGCTTCAATAAGTGATGGAAAACACATCATCACTGCAACACATGATTTACAAAAATACGGCCAAACACTATTGTTTGTTTGACAAGTGATGGAAAAACAACATCACTTTCACAGCTTAACATGCAACACAAAGTAATACCAGACATCATTATTGCTTAACAGGTGATGGAAAAACACATCATCACTTTTACATTTTAAAATGCAACAAATGATTTACAAAAGCATGAACATGATGAGCTAACATATCTAGAAACCATTTTTCACTTATCACTGTGAATGGGTCATCACAGGGTGGTTTTGCTTGTCGAATGTCTTTTTCAACTTGTTCATGCATTGACGCTTTGTCTTTAAGGCACTACTCTGGATGGAGCCTCCAACATGTGGCTCTTTGATGTCCACCTCTTTCGCAATGACTACAATAGGTCTTGTTACTCTAGATCTTCTTTACCTTCTTCTTTTCCTGCTGTTGAGAGGGTTTTTCATGCCTCATCCTTTTTCATGTTGCTATTCTTTTCCAACACTCGACAGATACATGGTTATGTTAACCACAAAAGTACATGTTTTTCGATTCCATGTTTTACGTTCACATTAACAACATGATTGTAATCGAAATGAACATTCAAATATCGAGACTGGTTATACCTTTCCTTGTTGTCTCTGGTGTAATTATGGCAATGAGAGCTTGCCTTAGCTCTTTACCTGTAATGGGCATTGCCATGGGATGATTGTGATGTGTTCCCATCATTCTATTTCCTCGACAATTTCAACAATGTCTCAGAAGAATCTCACACCTTCGAGCATTCTCCTTCGGTGTATCCCAAGCCTGCAAATCGAGGTCTCTACTCAACCTCCAATGGTTGAGTTATGCCTTGGTTATTAACACCAATTTCTTCCTCCTTCTACCTCATCCTAGTAAGGAGCCTCATGTTTGTTCCTGTAATTGGTATCTCCACATTTCCAATAGAAATCATACTCTGTGAAGACGAAACTGAAGGGAAATCAACATCTTTTACCTCCACTGTCGATTTGGAAAGAACTGATGAGGGCTTCTCATTATCTGTTGTTGGTGGTTCGCTGACTGTCGTGGTGCATTCCCGAACTTCCTTTCAGACATACCCAAGTCTTATCTGACGGGATAATTCCTCTACTTTGATGGGGTTGACAATGCCTTGGCCATTAATGCCCAAGCCTTTTCCTTCATACCCCATTTTCCTCAACAGTTTGGAGCCAATTCCTGTGGTATGATTTTCCAAAACAACGAAATCATCATCAAGAAATATACATGAAGTAAGAGAACTACTTTTTACCTCACATGGGTCACGCTGCAGCTTTCCCAAGGCCTCGTCCTTAGCTTGCAACTGTCGTAGCAGACTATGTTTCTCCTCTTTCTATTCTTGTAGAATCATCTTCAATTCAGTGTTCTCTGCTTGAAGACTCTCACTGCTGTGCTTCAGTTCTTCTAGGGCCTTTTCCGTGGCTCGCAAATGAAACTACAATCGCTCCTTTTCCTCTGTCACTTTTTGTAGAGCTTCATACATTATTTCCACCTTTTTGGACACTCTAAGCATGGTCTCGTACATCGCTTTGTCATCCTCCATTGCTGCACGTTCCATTGTTCACGCTCGCAATTCAGATCCACGCAAAGACCGCTCTGATACCAAACTTGATCCGAGTTGACTCAAATCTTGGATTTAACCAAGTTCTTTTACTTTCATGATGTTATTAGAATTGCATTTAAAAGATCATAAAGGAACATATATGCATGTTGTAAAGAAGAGGGAACATGACAAGAATCAACAACACAAAACATAAGACGTAGATAACAAAGTTCGTGCAGTGTGGACTACGTCTTCGGGCCTCGGTGTTAAGATGGTGTAGGCCGCTGCATTAAGTGATGGAAAGAGTGATGATGTACATGAATGTGTTTTCTCTATCATGCAAGGAATATGCCCTCACGCAGGAGTGCCTCCACGGGATGTTCCGTTGCAGTAACTCTCATTCACAAAATGACTCCTATCAGCATGACATAATTTCACGTATGACAATAATGAGCATCCTGACAACATGGCATCAAAGGGATCTCAATTCAAACATACATGGAGACACATGAGAATCCCGTCAACATGGCGACAAAGGGATCTCAATAAAAACATGACAATAAGTACATCTCACATCAAGAACAAAACAAGATCCCACATCAAACATCAAACAGGGATATATACAACACAATGCATCTCAACAAAGAGACAAAGAAGTACATGATCACACTGCATATACCTCACATAAAGGAGTTATCTGAAAAAGAGGATGATAAACTGTTGGATATGGCTGCACCATCAATCACTTGGCATCGAATCTCATGGAAATGACTGCTCGCACATTGAATGCTAACACCTGCACTCCACTTTTAAAAGTGGCCGAAAATGGAATGATCAAATGGAAAATCTGGTTACACTCAGATTCGTGGCGTGGAATAGTGTAAAATCGACTGTTAAATTTCTGAATTCTGGCAAAGTGAAAATCTGGGGCTACAGGAATATTTTAGATTCCCCCTAGATTCCTCAAAGATTCCCTCCTCCGTGTCATCTGAATATCTGGTACTCAAATCAGAAAACTAATCTCACCATTGAGATCCATGCGAAATTTTGAGAAGAATGAGTATAAAGTTGGTTGCATTCTAAATCTGGGAAAATTCAGCCTCCAAGGATTTTGGAAGATTCCATTAAGATTCTTGCAGATTCTCCTCTGCTGAGAATCTACAAATATTTTGCTCAAAATTCAAATCCAACCTCGCCATTGCGTTCCCTACGAAAATCTGAGAAAAATGACCGTAAACTTGATTATATTTTGATAAAATGATTTTTTACCTCCCAAGGAATCTTTTTGGCATCTTAAGATTCTCCACAAAAATTCTATCTTGAAAAGCGTGCCATCATGGTTCCGCCTATGTGGACCGTGTCATGGTTCCATCACTTAGAACTCCATTCTCAGCCTTCATTCTCCCCGTGCAAATGAAAGTCGGGTTTATATATGATTTCAAGGGCGGAGCTACCAACAAGGACATTGTGGCACATCGATTAGGCGAATGAACCAAAGGTGGGAGGTTTGGGGATCAAATCCCGACCCCTTCAAAAATACACAGTGCAATGATTATTTTTTGGCGCGTTTCGTTATTAATTTGGTAACAGTTAATGATTGGTTGTGACCGTTATATGTTTTTTTGGAGCGTGATTTGGTATGCTGCCATATGGGGCCGCCTGGTGGGGGTCGACCCATGTGGGTCGGGCGGGTTCAATCCCCACCGGATCCACAACTCCATTGTTTTAAATACTTTTGGGCCACGTTTTTTCGAGAGGTCGACAATTCAAATGGAAAACTATTGTTTGTTTGTTTGTTTTTTTTTTTTTTTTTTTAATTTCATTTTAAATATTAGGATATGGTGTTATATGGTTATACACTGTACTAAATTTAACATACCCACACCATTACCCTTTCGAAAATTTCAGTGGGATTTGTATCCACGTGATTTTTGTGATATAACAAACCATGCTATGGATTCGTTCGTGTTTTTTCTAACCATAATTTATATGGTTTTTGTTTGATATCCACATTTTAATATATGGTCTCTTTTTAAATGATTTTTTTGTTTTTATATGATTTTTGCCATATTAAATGATTTGTTATAGGATTTTAATATTATTTTCTTGTCTTTTTGCAGGAGATAAGGAACCAATGGATGAGCACCAAGTGTCAATGGCTAATAGGCCATTAGTCGACTGCCATGTAATCTGTGGGTCCCACTTGCTGACTAGGATGTCATGTGGCGCATTGTGGGCCTCGCTTTTTCCCTTGTCATGTCAAACTTTGAAGAGCTCTATCTCCCTCATACGAGCTCAGATTTGAGTATCGTTCGCACCGTTGGAATCAAGGCAACGATAAATTTGATCTGATGCTAGTTTGGGATCAATATGGCCACTTTGAATTTTGACCCTTTCTGAGTCCTCTGGGACTTCTGCATGTGTCTGGAGCCACCTGGAGCAAATCCTCCCCATTGAGGAGATTTTGGTCCTCCAAAGGCATGAAAATAACCTGCAACTCCTTTGTACCTTGTCTACACTTACAAGTCTCTGATAAGTCAGTTTTCCTTCTCCTTCACCTTTGTCCTTTGGAGCCATAAGTGATGAGCCGATACATACAACTTATGCAAACCTCTAGTACATTGTTTTGAAAATTACATGCTTGTTTTACATGACCAACTAATGACCCAAGCATCCCATACTTGCCACAAGTTTATAACACATACTCAGTGGTCAAGTTTACATCAAAATGGAAACAATGCCACAACTATGAAAACAAGGCCAACATATCATTATTGCTTCAATAAGTGATGGAAAACACATGATCACTGCAACACATGATTTACAAAAATAAGGCCAAACACTATTGTTTCTTTGACAAGTGATGGAAAAACAACATCACTTTCATAGCTTAACATGCAACACAAAATAAGACCGGACATCATTGTTGCTTAACAGGTGATGGAAAACACATCATCAATTCTACATTTTAAAATGCAACAAATTATTTACAAAAGCATGACCATGATGATCTAACATTTCTAGAAACCATTTTTCACTTATCACTGTGAATGGGTCATCCCCGTGTGGTGGTTTTGCTTGTCGAACGTCTTTTTCAACTGGTTCATGCACTGACGCTTTGTCTTTAAGGCGTTGCTTTGGATGGAGCCTCCAACATGTGGCTCTTTGATGGCCACCTCTTCTGCAATGACTGCAAAAGGTCTTCTTCTTCCAGATCTTCTTTACCTTCTTCTTTTCCTGCTGTTGAGAGGGTCTTTCATGCCTCATCCTTTTTCGTGTTGCTATTCTTTTCCAACACTCGATAGATACATGGTTATGTAAACCACAAAAAGTACATGTTTTTCAATTCCATGTTTTATGTTCACATTAACAATATGATTGTAATCGAAATGAACATTCAAATATCAAGACTAGTTATACCTTTCCCTGTTGTCTCTAGTGTAATTATGGCAATGAGAGCTTGCCTCAGCTCTTTCCCTACAATGGGCACTGCCATGAGATGATTATGATGTGTTCCAATCATTCTCTTTCCTCGACAATTTCAATGATGTCTCGGAAGAATCTGACACCTTCGAGCATTCTCCTTCAGTGTATCCCAAGCCTGCAAATTGAGGTCTCTGCTCAACCTCCAATGGTTGAGTTATGCCTTGGTTATTAACACCAATTTCTTCCTCCTTGTGCGTCATCCTGGTAAGAAGCCTCATGTTTTTCCCTATAATTGGTATCTCCACTTTTCCAACAGAAATCATACTATGTGAAGGCGAAACTGAAGGGAAATCAACATCTTTTACCTCCACTTTCGATTTATAAAGAACTGATGAGGGCTTCTCATCATCTGTTGTTGGTGGTTCGCTGACTGTCGTAGCGCATTCCTCAACTTCCTTTCTGACATATCCAAGTCCTGTCTGATGGGATAATTCCTCTAATTTGATGGAGTTGACAATGCCTTGGCCATTAATGCCCAAGCCTTTTCCTTCATACCCCATTTTCCTCAACAGTTTGGAGCCAATTAATGTGGTATGATTTTCAAAAACAACGAAATCATCATTAGAAAACATACATGAAGTAAGAGAACTACTTTTTACCTCACATGAGTCACGTTGCAGCTTTCCCAAGGCCTCGTCCTTAGCTTGCAACTGTCGTAGCAGACTCTGTTTCTCCTCTTTCTCTTCTTGTAAAAAATCTTCAATTCAGCGTTCTCTGCTTGAAGACTCTACTTGCTGTGCTTCAATTCTTCTAGGGCCTCTTCCGTGGCTTGCAACTAAAGCTGCAATCGCTCCTTTTCCTCTGTCTCTTTTTGTAGATATTCATACATTATTTCCACCTTTTTGGATACTCTGAGCATGGTCTCGTACATCGCTTTGTCATCCTCCACTGCTGCACGTTCCATTGTTCATGCTTGCAATTCACATCCACGCAAAGATCACTTTGATATCGAACTTGATTCGAGTTGACTCAACTCCCGGATTTAACCAAGATATTTTACTTCTGTGATGTTGTTAGAATTTCATTTAAAAGAGCATAAAGGAACATATATGCGTGCTGTAAAGTAGAGGGAACATGACAAGAATCAGCAACATAAAACAAAATACGTTGATAACGGAGTTCGTTTAGTGTGGACTATGTCTTCGGGCCTCGATGTCAAGATGGTGTAGGCTGCTACATTAAGTGATGGAAATAGTGATGATGTACATGAATGTGTTATCTCTATCATGCAAGGAATATGCCCTCATGCAGGAGTGGCTCCACAGGATGTTCCACTGTAGGAACTCTCATCCACAAAAGGACTCCTATCAGCATGACATAATTTCACCTATGACAATAATGAGCATCCCGCCAACATAGCATCAAAGGGATCTCAATTCAAACATGCATGGAGACACATGAGCATCCCGTCAACATGGAAACAAAGGGATCTAAATCAAAACATGACAATAAGTACATCTCACATCAAGAACAAAACAAGATCCCACATCAAACATCAAATAGGGATCTATACAACATAATGCATCTCAAGCGAAGAGACAAAGAAGTACATGATCACACTGCATATACCTCACATCAAGGATTTATTTAAATAAGAGGATGATAAATTGTTGGATCTGGCTGCACCATCAATCTTGTGGCGTTGAATCTCATGGAAATGACTGCTCGCACATTGAATGCTGACACCTGCACTCCACTTTGAAAAGTGGCCAAAAATGGAATGATTAAATGGAAAATCTAATTACACCATCACATTCGTGGCGTCGAATAGTGTAAAATCGACTATCAAATTTCTGAATTCTGACAAAGTGAAAATCTGGGGCTACAGGGATCTTTTAGATTCTCCCTAGATTCTTCAAAGATTCCATCCTCCAGGTCAACTGAAGATCTGCTTCTCAAATCAGAAAGTTGATCTTTCCATTGAGATCCTTGCGAAATTTTGAGAAGAATGAGTATAAAGTTGGTTGCATTCTAAATTTGGGAAAATTCAGCCTCCAAGGAATTTGGAAGATTCCCTCAAGATTCTTGAAGATTCTCCTCCGCTGAGAATCTGCAAATCTTCTGCTCAAAAGAAAAATCCAACCTCGCCATTGCGTTCCTTGCGAAAATATGAGAGAAATGACTGTAAACTTGATTATATTTTGATAAAATGATTTTTTACCTCCCAAGGAATCTTTTTAACATCTTAAGATTCTCTGCAAAAGTTTTGATTCGAAAAGCATGCCATTATGGTTCTGCCTATGTGGACTGTGTCATGGTTCCACTACTTTGAGCTTCGTTCTCAACCTTTGTTCCGCTCTCCATTCCCCGTTCCATCTCCGTTCTCCTTGTGCAAATGAAAGTCGGGTTTATATATAATTGATGGAGCTACCAACAAGGACGTTGTGGCACATCAGTTAGGTGGATAAACCAAAGGCGGGAGGTCAGGGGATCAAATCTCGACCCCTCCAAAAACACACGGTGCAATGATTATTTTTTTGCGTGTTTCATTATTAATTTGGTAACAATTAACATTTGGTTGTGACCGTTATATGTTTTCTTGGAGTGCGGTTTGGTACACTGCCATATGGGGCCGCTCGTTGGGGGCCAACACAGGTGGGTCGGGCAGGTTGATCCTCACCGGATCCACAACGCCATTGCTTTAAATACGTTTGGGCCACGTTTTTTTCGGGCGGTCAACATTTCAAATGACAAATGGTTGTTTGGTTTTTTTTTTTTTAGTATTAGGATATGGTGTTATATGGTTATACACCATACTAAATTTAACATACCCACACTATTACCCTTTTGAAAAATTTGGTGGGATTTGTATCCACGTGATTTTTGTGATATAACAAACCATGCTATGGATTCATTCATGTTTTTTCTAACCATAATTTATATGGTTTTTGTTTTGATATGCACATTTTAATATATGGTCTCTTTGTTAATGGTTTTTTTTTTTTATTATTTATTTATGATTTTTGCCATATTAAATGATTTGTTATGGGATTTTAATATTATTTTCTTGTCTTTTTGCAGGAGATAAGGAACCAATGGATGAGCACCAAGTGTCAATGGCTAATAGGCCATTAGTCGACTGCCATGTAATCTGTGGGTCCCACTTGCTGACTGGGATGTCATGTGGCGCACTGTGGGCCCCGCTTTTTCCCTTGTCATGTCAAACTTTGAAGAGCTCTATCTCCCTCATACAAGGTCAGATTTGAGTTTCGTTCGCACCGTTGGAATTAGGGCGACGAGAAATTTGATCTGATGCTGGTTTGGGATCAATATGACCACTTTGAATTTTGACCCTTTCTGACTCCTCTGAGACTTCTGCATGTGTCTGGAGCCACCTGGATCAATCCTCCCCACCGAGGAGCTTTTGGTCCTCCAAAGTATGAAAATAATCTGTAACTCCTTTGTACCTTGTTTGCACTTACAAGTGTCTGATAAGTCACTCTTCCTTCTCCTTCACCTTTGGCCTTTGGAGCCATAAGCGATGAGTCGACACCTGCAACCTCTGCAAACCTGTAGTACATTGTTTTGCAAATTACATGCTTGATTTACATGACCAACTGATGACCCAAGCATCCCATACTTGCCACAAGTTTATAACACATACTCGGTGGTCAAGTTTACATCAAAATCGAAACAATGCCCCAACTATGAAAACAAGGCCAATATATCATTGTTGCTTCAATAAGTGATGGAAAACACATCATCATTGCAACACATGATTTACAAAAATAAAGCCAAAAACTATTGTTTCTTTGACAAGTGATGGAAAAACAACATCACTTTCACAGCTTAACATGCAACACAAAATAAGACCAAACATCATTGTTACTTAACAGGTGATGGAAAAAAAATCATCACTTTTACATTTTAAAATGCAACAAATGATTTACAAAAGCACGACCATGACGAGCTAACATATCTAGAAACCATTTTTCACTTATTGCTATGCATGGGTCATCCCCGTGTGGTGGTTTTGCTTATCGAACGTCTTTTTCAACTGCTTCATGCATTAACGCTTTGTCTTTAAGGCACTGCTCTCGATGGAGCCTTCTTCCTCCAGATCTTCTTTACCTTCTTCTTTTCTTGCTGTTGAGAGGGTTTTTCATGCCTCATCCTTTCTCGTGTTGCTATTATTTTCCAACACTCGATATAGATACATGGTTATGTAAACCAAAAAAACTACATGTTTTTCGATTCCATGTTTTACGTTCACATTAACAACATGATTATAATCGAAATGAACATTCAAATATCGAGACTGGTTATACCTTTCCTTGTTGCCTCTGGTGTAATTATGGCAATGAGAGCTTACCTCAGCTCTTTCCCTGCAATGGGCACTGCCATGGGATGATTGTGATGTGTTCCCATCATTCTCTTTCCTCGACGATTTCAACGATGTCTCAGAAGAATATGACACCTTCTAGCATTCTCCTTCGGTGTATCCCAAGCCTGCAAATCGAGGTCTCTGCTCAACCTCCAATGGTTGAGTTATGCCTTGGTTATTAACACCAGTTTGTTCCTCCTTGTACCTCATCCTGGTGAGGAGCCTCATGTTTGTCCCTATAATTGGTATCTCCACATTTATGAAAGAAATCATACTATGTGAAGACAAAACTGAAGGGAAATCAACATCTTTTACCTCCACTGTCGATTTGGAAAGAACGGATGATGGCTTCTCATCATCTATTGTTGGTGGTTCGATGACTATTGTGGCACATTCACCAACTTCCTTTTCGACATACCCAAGTCCTCTCTGACAAGGTAATTCCTATACTTTGATGGGGTTGACAATGCCTTGGCCATTAAAGCCTAAGCCTTTTCCTTCATACCCCATTTTCCTCAATAGTTTGGAGCCAATTCCTGTGGTATGATTTTCAAAAACAACGAAATCATCATTAGGAAACATACATGAATTAAGAGAACTACTTTTTACCTCACATGGGTCACGCCATATCTTTCCCAAAGCCTCATCCTTAGCTTGCAATTGTCGTATCAGACTATGTTTCTCCTCTTTCTCTTCTTGTAGAAGCATCTTCAATTCAATGTTCTCTGCTTGAAGACTCTCGTTGCTGTGCTTCAGTTCTTCTAGGGCCTCTTCCATGGCTCGCTACTGAAGCTGCAATCTCTCCTTTTCCTCTATCTCTTCTTGTAGAGCTTCATACATTATTTCCACCATTTTGGACACTCTGAGCATGGTCTCGTACATCTTGTCATCCTCCATCACTGCACGTTCCATTGTTCACACTTGCAATTCACATCCACGCAAAGACCCACTCTGATACCAAACTTGATCCAATTTGACTCAACTCTCGGATTTAACCAAGATCTTTTACTTCCGTGATGTTGTTAGAATTGCATTTAAAAGAACATAAAGGAACATATATGCATGCTATAAAGAAGAGAGAACATGAAAAGAATCAGCAACATAAAACACAAGACGTTGATAACAGAGTTTGTCCAGTGTGGAATACGTCTCCGGGCCCTAGTGTCAAGATGGTGTAAGCCACTGCATTAAGTGATGGAAAGAGTGATGATGTACATGAATGTGTTTTCTATATCATGCAAGGAATATGCCCTCACGTAGGAGTGGCTCCACAGGATGTTCCGTTGCAGGAACTCTCATTCACAAAAGGAATCTTATCAGCATGACATAACTTCATGTATGACAATAATGGCATCCCGCCAACATGGCATCAAAGGGATCTCAATTCAAACATACATGGCGACACATGAGCATCCCATCAACATGGAAATAATGGGATCTCAATCAAAACATGACAGTAAGTACATCTCACATCAAGAACAAAACAAGATCCCACATCAAACATCAAATAGGGATCTATACAACACAATGCATCTCAAGCGAAGAGACAAAGAAGTACATAATCACACTGCATATACCTCACATCAAGGAGTTATCTGAAGAAGAGGATGATAAACTGTTGGATCTGGCTGCACCATCAATCTCGTGGCGTCGAATCTCATGGAAATGATTGCTCACACATTTAATGCTGACACCTGCACTCCACTTTGAAAAGTGGCCGAAAATGGAATGATCAAATGGAAAATCTGATTACACCATCACATTCGTGGCGTCGAATAGTGTAAAATTGACTGTCAAATTTTTGAATTCTGACTAAGTGAAAATTTGGGGCTACATGAATCTTTTAGATTTGCCCTTGATTCCTCAAAGACTCCCTCCTCTGGGTCATTTAAAGGTTTGTTGCTCAAATCAGCACACTGATCTCGCCATTGAGATCCTTGCGAAATTTTGAGAAGAATGAGTATAAAGTTGGCTGCATTCTGAATCTGGGAAAATTCAACCTACAAGGAATTTGGAAGATTCCCTCAAGATTCTTGAAGATTTTCCTCTGCTGGGAATCTGAAAATATGTTGCTTAAAAGGCGAATCCAACCTCGCCATTGCATTCCTTGCGAAAATTTGAGAAAAATGACTATAAACTTGATTATATTATGATAAAATGAATTTTTACCTCCTAAGGAATCTTTTTGGCATCTTAAGATTCTTTGCAAAAATTATGTCTCAAAAAGCGTGCCATCATGGTTCCGCCTCTATGGACTATGTCATGGTTCCACTACTTAGAACTCTGTTCCGCTCTCCATTCCCTGTTCCATCTTCGTTCTTCCTGTGCAAATGAATGTCAGGTTTATATATGATTTCAAGGGCGGAGCAACCAACAAGGTCATTGTGGCACATCAGTTAGGCAGATGAACCAAAGGCGGGAGGTCAGGGGATCAAATCTCAACCCCTCCAAAAATACACGGTGCAATGATTAGTTTTTAGCGTGTTTCGCTATTAATTTGGTAACAATTAAAGTTTGGTTGTGTCGTTATATGTTTTTTTGGAGTGCGGTTTGGTACGCTGCCATATGGGGCTGCCCGGTGGGGGTCGACCCACATGGGCCGGGCGGGTTCAATCCCCGTCGGCTCCACAACTCCATTGTTTTAAATAATTTTGGGCCACATTTTTTTTTTTTTTTTTGTTCGGGCGGTCAACGTTAAATGGCAAACAATTGTTTGGTTTTGTTTTTGTTTTTTTTTTTTCACTTTAAATATTAGGATATGATATACACCATACGAAATTTAACATACCCACACCAATACCCTTTTGAAAAATTTGGTGGGATTTCTATTCACGTGATTTTTTTGATATAACAAACCATGCTATGGATTCGTTCATGTTTTTTCTAACCATAATTTATATGGTTTTTGTTTTGATATCCACATTTTAATATATGGTCTCTTTTTTAATGCTTTTTTTTTTGTTTTTATATGATTTTTTCCATATTAAATGATTTGTTATGAGATTTTAATATTATTTTCTTGTCTTTTTGCAGGAGATAAGGAACCAATGGATGAGCACCAAGTGTCAATGGCGAATAGGCCATTAGTCGATTGCCATGTAATCTGTGGGTCCCACTTGCTGACT
This sequence comes from Pinus taeda, assembly GCA_000404065.3. NCBI lineage: Eukaryota > Viridiplantae > Streptophyta > Pinopsida > Pinales > Pinaceae > Pinus > Pinus taeda. The sequence goes on along the minus strand of APFE030318434.1, from coordinate 78,508 downwards.
AGGATGTCATGTGGTGCATTGTGGGCCCTGCTTTTTCCCTTGTCATGTCAAACTTGGAAGAGCTTTATCTCCCTCATACAAGCTCAGAAAGATCATTCGCTCTGTTGGAATCAGGGCAATGAGCACTTTGATTTGATGCTGGTTTGGGATCAATATGACCACGTTGAATTTTGACCCTTTCTGAGTCCTCTGGGACTTATGCATGTGTCTGGAGCCACCTGGATCATGGAAGGTGTACGTCTCCACAACCACCACATGCATTCCATGATTGGTAGTTAAGGTTTCTATATTTTTAGTAAGGAACATGGTGATGAAGGATACAAAGTAAATTTTTAAAATATTGAAAACTAAGGATTATTAAGCATGTAGAACCAACTTGTACCCTCTCACCTTTCCCATCTCTTGCTATCATAACCCCTTTTTTATGTGCTTCTACCTCAAGCATCTCTATTATTTTATTAAATTCAAGAAATATAATACTTACATTATTCAATGTACCATAAAATTTCTTCCTCGTGGTAGTAAATAAAGCATGGTAATTAAAATATACATGCTAAACTAAATTGAACATTTAATCATAATTAAGTATAGTTAATCAATGGGATTCAATACTAGGACATTCTATCATATCCCCCTTCGAATAACACAATCATAAATATTCTCTTCTTATTAACAACACTTCTTTTCCTCATTCTTCAGTTTATTTGTAGTGTCATCCTATTCACTATCTTGGTATACCACCAAACTTCAACATTCCAACATATGCCTACATTAGTAATCAAGTAAGAATACATATTATAGAAATGATCAAGAAACACGTATGCACAAGATTTCTCAATTCTATGATGTAAGCATCTATTCAAATATATGTATGTATTTTTAATTTAATACTTATCTCTATGTATATGCATCTATCCCATATAATGGCTTCCATAGGAAATAATTAATTTCATTATCCTTTCTAACTCACTCACAAGATTCTAGCTACCATCCCATATGAACTTTTAAGTTTCCTCCTCCTCCTTGATGCACTCACCCTCCAGGCTTAGATGTCCCCTTTTCTACTAAACAATCCCTTAGGTGATCCATCTTGTCATGGATTTATCGTGTAAGGAGAGCATTCACTTACTACTAGACATTCACTAGTAGTATATAACGTGTGGAAATCACATGGTTCCTTTGTCCTAACAATGGCCTTTCTTCGAGGGTTTCCATCTTCAATATCTATCATCTACCGTGTATCATACACATACAATTACCATAGATATATTCATAATAATACAACTTATAAATTCCAAGTCTAATTCATAAAGAATATCATATTTCATAAGTATGAGATTCCTTCTCATAGTGTTTGGCTCTTGTGTGTTGTAGCACCTAATCTTTCTTACACAATTACACTCATTTTCATATTTGAGACCATTCTACCTACAACCTAAACTTTTCAATCAACCAAATAAAAGTGAGTATCTATGCATATAATCTTTTCTTTCAATATTTACTACCATCCATGAGGTGTTCTCAGAATAATATTAAAAAACTAATAATTCAATCATTTTTAGTTGTTAATCATACTCAATGAAATGGAACTATGATTCAATGTACATGGGTTACTTAACATACCTACCATGACAAGATGAAACTAAATATTTATTCCAATAGACCAATGTGCCAATACTCATGATCACATTTACTCAATCTATCTTTGTCACTTGATATCAAAATAGTACATTTCTATACCATGTATTCCACCATCATCAGTTGGAAGGTATATCCAACACCTCAACACCTCATCTAGTCACCTCCCATCAATACCTTAGGAATACTACAAGGAAATTCCCTTCTCTACTCTACATTACCTCAAGAACCCTCTCCTCTATAGGTTCTCCTCACTATTTGCAAGAAGGTTATTGTCTACAACGCCAATATAAGCAGGGAGACAATTGGACACTTTTGCAGTATTATATCCTTCCATATCCATGGAAAATGTGGTCTCACACATTAGCTCTATTAGCATTCACTTTCATGTGTTATTCAAATTCATAACATGATTATGTTACCCATTCACTCATTGCCATGTGACTCAATCATGAGATACTAATTCATGGTTGAATCAAAAGGATTATAACAATCTTGCCATACGAAAATCTTGTTCCTTCATTATATACCACCTAGGTATCATTATCATACATGCATTCCATCATAAACAAATAAATGAATATATAAAGTATGCCTAAAGGAATCCTTACTCTAATCATTTCAAGTCATATATGTTTCCATGATTAATTTTCATACTTGGATAGTTTCTTTCAGCATTCCTGGCGTTACTTGATCAATTGATGTCTCATGGAAACTCACATGATCCCTTAATAAACCTATTTACAAGAATCCTATCATCATTATCCTTTTCACAAGGTTTTATATCATAGGCCACTTCATCATCAACATTTTCAACCATTGTTGATATTTTTTTTGGAATAAACCGTGTCAATATTTGAAATGCCTAATATTCGAGTGGACACTCCACCCATCATCAAGGAAAAAGAAATAAATAAAATATGAAGTCAGTTTAGTATTAAAAGAGAATATAAAGGTAACGGAAAGAAGTTAAGCATGAAAGAAGAAAATGGGTTCCAAGGAATGTAAAAAATATTTAAATCATATAAAGAATAATGTAGACATTACAAGAAATTTGAGCCATAAAAGATAAATTATTTTCTTAATATCTTTAATTATTTAAGGAAAGGTTTTTTTTTGCCTTTCACTTTGTGGTGTCACAAAATAATCCTCTCCTTTTAGAATGTACTCTGCTTATTTTATATTTTTTTTGAAAATACTTATTGTTTCTTAAGAAAGGAAAATGAGATCTGCTTAGTTAACTAAAGAGAAAAATGCTCTATGCACTAGGATCCTATGTGTTCATCATAGGAGTCCTATTATCATGAGATTGACATTCATCTAATGCAATTATACTTTTGATTTTGATTAAAAAAAAAGCATCACATGTTATTAGATGAAAACGATAGAATTTTTATTGCACTACCATTCTTGAAATGAAAAATCCCTTGATGGTGATTGTTTTGTGACATTTTTCGAAGTAATGAACATGCAAAGACTATTGTTTATATTTGTGTTATAGTTTTTAACTTGCCAACTGTAGTCTTTTAATGAGTTTGTATTATTACCTTCTTCCTTTTTTCATCGTGTAGGAAATTAAGTTTCAATACATATTTATCTTCCATTCAATTTCATTTTTCATTTTATGCGATTTCGAATAATTGTTTACCAATTCAACATTATTAGAGTTTTCAACTGTAGAATAAAGTGCAACAACAACTACAATAGTTATGATCCAAGAATTAGGTGAAAACCTACATATAACGACGAAGCAACATATTTTAAAGTTGTTGGTTTATTTGAACTCAAGGAATTGGAGAAGTATCTACCTTTTAGAAAAACGATGTATGATAAAACAAAAGAATTTGATGTAAATATTCATGATTTTGATATATCTATTCATAGACCTTATTTTCATGTGAATCCTACAAAATATGAATTACATTAAATATGATGAGTTATCTAGATGCATCAAGAACAAGTTTGAGAAAAATAATTTCTTTAGTTCAACATCACACGCCTTTGGGGATGCCTTTCCAACTAGTTTCCCCTTGGGATGTGATAAGACCTTTGTGGTAAAACATGATAAAAACATGCAAAAAGATTTGCAATAATGTATAATGAGAACCTAGAGCAGCATTATTAGTGATTTTTCTTTTCCAAAACATGGAAAATTAGTATATTATAATTTAACTAAATAATTTTCTTATTATTATATATGTTTTTATACATTATCAATGGATCACCAATATTTTATAAGTTTTACTTTTTAGAAGGATTAGCTAAGAATTGCATACCATAACATGCGAAAATTCGCCAAATTTAACCAAAAATTATACTTCAACGAAAGATTCGCCAAAAAATTATATATGTATATTATATGAATGAAAAAATAGCCTATACATTTTTCTATATATCATGGGGATTCACCCATTTATTACACATATAAATTTGGGGGTTTCTTAAAATTTTCCGTGGCCATGAGAGGCGAGCACTAAAACAAAGGGATGGCAGACTTGCCAAATTGAGCCAGCAAACTCCCCAATTCTCCATTCTAATTTTGATCTTGTCTATTATACACTTCCATGATTTTGAGGGAGGCTTCTTTAAGCATATTGTCATTCCCAAGTATTTAAATTATGTCCAATATTTAACCATTTTGAAACCAAGCACTTCTTGAATTTTCCTTTGGCGGATTGTGTTGATGTTCCTTGAGTAGATTTTCAATTTGGCCTCATTAACTAATCCTCCAGAGGCCACAAGAAATTATCCAATACCTTTTTATATCTTCTGACAATCACTACAGAAGCTCCTCCCAGGGGAATCGTGTCATCCGCGAATTGTCCATGATTGATGTTCCTAACCCTAGCAGAGAATCGAATTCCCAGAAGACGATCGATGTTCCTTTCAAACTCTAGTCTCCTACTCAAAGAATCAACCATGATGATATATAGGAATGGAGAGAGGGGGCAACCCTGCCTTAGCGCCCTAGAGGCTTTTAAGAACCCATCTTTTTCATCATCTTGAAAAGGAATTTGTGTATAACTCTATCAAATGTGTTTGTCATGTATAGTTTTATAACCATTCTTTGATCTCCCCTTCTCCAGCTAAAATCCACTGCTTCCTGGATCATGATTATATTATCAAAGATTTGTCTTCCCTGAACAAATCCTCCTTGTTTCTTAGTAATGATGCATGGAAGAATTTTCTTGGGTCTTAGTGCCATAATTGTTTAGATAATATTGTAGGAGACATTACACACGAAGATAGGTTGGAACCTAGCAAAGGAATAAGGATTATTCCCTTCGGGAATGAGGGCTAAAAATAATGAATTGATTCATCCTCCCATGCAAAGCTGCTTAATCGAGTATCCTATCATTTTGATCAGGTCCCTGTGAATAATATCCCAAAATTGTTGGTAAAATAGGGCAGGAAATCCATTCGGACTCGTGGCCTTGTTTGGATAAAAGGAAAAGACAACCTAATTTATTTATTCTTTGGAAGGGGGAACAATGAGAGAAGCATTCATGGAGTAGAAAAAGAGTTAACCATCAAATTTGCGAAGACAAAAAGTATACAAACATTTGTTGCTATCTACCAGTATTGGATCCTTTATTCCTCTTATTATTTTATAGAAACAAAGATATACAAAGGTATAATGAATAAATCCTCCCATATGTAAAGGAACATCTATTAATTCTTGACACAATTGACAAGTATGAGAATGGCTCAAGGGGGTTATTCTCTTATTTATGAGAACACAATAATGTTTCCATTGAAAACGATGATCAAACAAATTGTCTTGGTTGAGCTCTAGGTTGGAAACCACAACAAATAAGAGGATTGATCAATGGCATAAATGAAATACTAAATATGCACACACAAAAAAACGAAGATATAGAAATTGTTTGGATAAACTTCCAAGATACAACAATTGCCAAATTACAAGGAATAAAATTCCAAGAACTGTATAACGAAGATATGATGCCAACTTTAACATTAATACCATGCATTTCAAATTCATTGTCCACTAGTACATGCAAGTTTGGAATCATAATACATAAAAAAAATATCAATACAACTATTTTATATTAGACGAATCCATAGAGCCTAAAACTTTATTCTACACAGACTTCCATTTGACCCAATTGGAATAAGAACATAAGGACTAGTATACAAAACACTATCAAGCATGAAGAAAATGTATTCATGATATCTTCGTAATAATTTAACACACAATAGTTTCCATGTTGGTAAGAAGATACATGGATTTTCTTACAACAAATGTATTACAAGGACTAGAAATTGTGCTTAAAACACTTTCATATATATATATATAGGCTATCAATTGCAACTTTGACCACACATAGTTTGCAAGCACATGTAGACGATATATCGCTTGCTGAGGACTTAATGAATAGTAAGATGCTTTATTTCTAAGATGCATGTTCAAACTCCTTGCCATAAAAGAAATAATTGGCCAAATTCAATGTCAACATAACATATATTGTTCTTAGTGTTCTTTCTTGCTTAGAAAGAAACATAACAATTGTTGCAACTAGGAAAAATTGTTGGGATGGGATTGGATTACTTTTCACATATATCTGTGCATAATTTCCATTTTTCATAATGAACATATATGCTACTCTACTAGCATGTATTTCAACAATAATTGACATAATTGCAACAAGGAAAGTGGGGCCATTTTTCGTAATTGATCCATTTATTGCCATGGATATTCCAATAGAAAGTTTTCCACAACAAATCTTATAAAAATTGACTAAATTCTATGTTATGAGCCTTAATTTCCTTAGTTTCACTTTTTTGGTTATTGTTTTTCTACTTATGCATGTAATAGATAAAATGCAAAAAATAGAGAGCGATAAAATACACTCACACAACCACAATGAACACAAGATATGCTCTAGGAAACCCTTACGGGAAAAAACTTAGCTAGAAGGTGAGGATGCTTTGCATTATCTTTCTTTGGAATGACAATAATGTGAGAACAAAGGAGAATGAACTCTCTGTGGAGTTTTCCAATGCCTATAGCATGATAGGTTGTTATACACAATAAAACCCCTATTTTATGCTCTCTCACTCCCACTCTTTGTTTCTCTACTCCACTTTGGAACAAGATACAATAAAAAAATGAATGGAATCCTTATTCCTCCTAGTGTCCTGGTTATAGCATAGCATGATAGCCAACTAGGGGTCAAGTTTGACTCTTTCAACTCCTAACTAGAGTTACAACTTTGACCCTCACATGGCTAACCCCTTTTCCATGAGTGATGGGGGTTAATGTGGCATTCTCTTGAATTATGGTGGTTAATCACGATGGGTTAACTTCTAGGAGACATAACCTTTTCATATGAACTTTTTTTGACTGATATTTTTCTTGCACCATTGGAAAATTCTATGAGTGTAAAATAGAATCACCGGGTTTGGCACTTTGGTGGGGAATTTTGTCCCCAAAAAATCTCATTTAAGGTCTCAAAACGACCTCGAAATTTTTCAAAGCCCATTTCTCCAAACTAGGTCATATAAAAAAAATTGTTCCTATATGTTCATTCCTCCAAATTTTCCACTCTAAGAGCGTCAACATGGATGAAAAATAATATAATCATCATATTTGGATCACACCTCCCCATTTTGGGAGGCTTTTGATGCCCAAAATCTTTTATTGAATGAGGTGAGGAAAATTTTCCTCTACCTTCTCCCTAAAGTTCCATTTAGCCTTGCTTGGAAGTTTTCCTTTGAACTCCAAATGCCAAAGATTATGCTACCCCAATAGTGTAGTTCTAGGCCTCTTCTACAATACTAGATCTATTGTCAACTCTTCTTGAGCATTTGGAGCTAAGTACTCTATGGAAGGTAGCGCCCGCTTCTCTCCTTGATCTAGTATGGAAGGCTCATAGAGTGCGAGATTTTTCGCATTCACCACTAAGTAAATGTGGATGTATGAGGGTAGATCGAGTCTATCTATGTAGGCAATATCTCCCAACTTTTCTTGTGTTTGGAAAGTACCATATCACAGAGCTTTCATCTTCTTACCAAGACCTTGTAGACTCTCCATGTTAAACTATAACCATACTCTAGTCTCCCACTCCAAATGACTTTCCTATTATGTGTTGACCATGCCTAGCCTTCTACTTTTCATGTGACTTCTTCAATGTCTCTTGTATTTGCAAATTGCTCTGCCTAATTTTCCAATTTTTTTTTTCTTAAAAGCATCCTTATGATATCCTCCCTCACTTCTCCTTGTTTCCCGTATACAATATCCAAAGGTGAGTATGACAAACATCCAAAACAAGTTTCAAAAGGGGAATTCCTAGTAGAAGTGTGCACTCATGAGTGGAATACCTCATCAAAAGAGTGTTAATATATATATATTAATATAATATATTATATATATATATATATATATATATATATGTATATATATATAGATATATATTATATATATATAATATATATATATATATATATATATATATATATATATATAATATATATATATATATATATATATATATATATATATATATATATATATATATATATATATATAATATATATATATATATATTCATCCTAGGTCTCAAAATACTTTTGATTGTAACCCCTCAAAAGCTATACGAAATACTTGTTGACTTCTTTTGTTTACCCATTTGTCTGTGGATGGAGTGTTGTAGACTTCTTCAACATTTTATCCATATTTTCCCACAATCTAGTCCAAAATACAATGAGAAATATGGTGTCCTTGTAAAAAATGATGCTCCTTGGTATCAGAAAGTGCACCCAGTCATGTTCAAAGAACGAGTTTGTTGCTTCTTTCCCTCCAATGGCATTTTTACATGGAAAATAACACACATCTTGCTAAACCTATCGACTGCCATGAACAAGTAGTCATGTCCCTTCCTGGTTGTTGGTAAAACTCCCACAAAGTCCATGAAAATGCTTTCCCAAGGATGAGTGGGTACAGGTAAGGGATGGTATAGACCTTGTTTCTTGTTACTAGGCTTGCTAGTACAACAAAGCATACATCTTCTAATGAACCTAACTACATCTTCTTACATTCTAGATTGATATGCATACCTTTGTAAGTTGGCCATTATCTTCACTACACCAAAATGCCCTACAACCTTGGAAGTGTCAACCTCTCTTATTAGTTGCAGATGCTCACCTTTAGGAACACATAATTTGTTCAACCTGTAGAGTAACCCATTTGGAAGATTATAATCAATTTTTTTGTCTCCATTGTTTGCATGAATTTAGCTCTACATAATGAAATGCCTCATGTTAGCACTCTGTAGTTCCTCCAGGCTGAGGATAGAAACCCAAAGGTAACCACTTGGAAGCTGGAATTTAGCCATTTTGGCTTTAGAGAGGGATCTCTCTATGTAAATATTCAATCACTTAGATATTAGGCTAGGTATGGTGCTTAGAGGGATATAGGTTTTAAAGGTTTGCTAGCAGGGGAGAAGATAGTTCCATTGGGAATATGGCCATATAAAGTTGATTGTTTTTCCAGTGAGAGGATGAAGGGTTGAGGGATCTTTTGACAGGGGCAAGCTCGAAAGTCCTGGTGATGTTTATCAATTTATTTCAATGTAGAAGTACGGGTAGAAGAATGGTAGAAACAACATATAAGAATCAAGTTGTGGGATGAATTCTAAATACCATTTAAGAAGAAAACATAGATTGTTTGGAAAACTATATCAGAGCACTTTTAAAATGAATTCTGAGATAAATCTTGGTTTAACCAAACATGAAGACATACATTCAAATCATGGAAATGATAAGAGACAAACTTAAAACATAAGAAAACACATCACCATCAGGAGATGACATAGGAATCCATGTAAAGTCACACCTTTGTTTTTTCATTCACTGGAAAATATCGGGAAAATACAATGCACACAATGTCTCTTCTTCTAAACCCTGACCAACCAACCTTTTTCACACTGAAATTCATGAAATGTATACAATTATCTCATCCCTGGACTTAGGGTGTTGAACTCAACCATTTTCCCAAATATAGAATTAGTTACATCAAATTTGGAATTGTCTGCTAGGAATAGAGACCAAATTTCTGGAAAATAGGGGTCAAAGATTAGATCACATCTCTTGATTCATGAATGTCATTACAAAATTGAAGGAGGTTTTTGCTGATGAATTTGTTCTTGAGAGAAATATCTCTCTATTTTCAAAAATTATTCTCCAGCTCCTCGGAATCTGCATCCAAGGATCATGACTAAAAGAGGAAATGGTGAAATCTAAAAAATAGGTTGTAAAGATTCATTCAAATATTCCAATAAATGACACCTGTTACAAAATTGAAGGAGGTTATTATAATTCATCTCGTGTTTGACAAAAACAACTTTCACTTTTTAAAAATTCATCTCCATTAGGTCACAAACCTATTTTGAAGTGAAATTGTCCAAAAGCGCAACAACACTGTTGGAGCAAAAGCGCAACGACTGATATTTTTCAAATATCTCCTAAATGGTGAACCGGATTGAGATGATTTTTTGTCAACATGTTAATATCATCATAATTCTTCTCCATAAATAATTTGGGTTGAATACGACTCACAGATTTCGATAAAATCCAAAAATCGTTGTAGATGACAGTCTCATTTCTCGAAAAGCGTGAAACATTTTGACCTGAAATTGAGTGAGTTTATTCATCTCATCCTCATGCATCTCTTGTAAACATTTCATGGAAATGGGTACATGTTTTAAGAGATGTGGTGAAAATACGTTTGCAACATTAACGCAGCAAGAAAGCACAACGACTCCAAAGTTCTTATGCTTTTGGTCATCATCTGAACTTCTGAAAGTATTGGGCAGGTGTAAAATTACTCACACAACATTGTAAATATGTCAAGAGACTTCTAATCCAACCACAAAACTCCATACTTCAAAATTACTCCTCACAGCAAAAGTGCAGCTCATTTGCGCATCAAACCTTCATTTGAATTATTTGATCAGATACTAAACCTCTGACTGAGAAAAATGGTTTATAGGTTATGCTCACAACCTCCAAAACTTTATTTGAACCTCCATGCATGAAATAGTGCCACAAACTTTAATCTGCTACCAAACTTTAATGATTTTGACAGTAGTGCAACAAACAAACACAATGACTTAGAGGTTATGAGGGTTGCAAGCTCTCAATGGAAGAAGGAATGGATCTCTAGTATTTTTGAATGTTAAAACAAGCCTTTGAACTCCCAAGGTGACAAAACCCGACTTTCAAGGGCAATAATTGTGATTTTTAACCTTAATCATGAAAGCGCAACAACTTTTCGAAGCGCAACACATACCTCATAACCATTGTATTGATGATGATGTCATGGCACAACATGTTTTGACACCTTATCTGGCTGTCCAGACCCCACCAACTTGTGCCAATGATGAGGAGACAAGACGGTTTATGACATCACTCATGATCTTGTAAGAGACATGACCCTAGATTTAATTAATTCAATATTTAGGGAATCAATGACTATCTTGGCATTATCACTCACACACTCTAACATAATTACATCAATAATGAAATCTTCCATTTTTTACAAAGACCAATGGCTTGATCTCTAAGAGATCGTAGAAAAACCCCTTACATATTTACCAAAATCATAAAAATATTAAGCTTGCTTTTGACTACTATAATAGAGGACCCTAAAACCTCTTTGAAATCCTTATTCTTTATATATGCCTCTATGTATGCATCATGGGTGAAAGGCTCCATGTGCATCAAAGTTCCCAGAGCTGTAAATTTTGAAGTGGGTGACGTTGAAAGCATGTCCACCAACTTGTTTGTGATACCCTTCTTATACTTGATTACTAAATGAAACTATTGCAAGAACCTGATCCACTTGTAGTATGCTTTGTCGTAACTTTGGTCCTGCAAGTATTGTAACAATTGGTGATCTGTGTGGATGATTGTCTCCTTACCCATCAGATAGTGTTTCAACTTTTTGACAATTTGTACTAGAGCACAAAATTCCTTGTTGTAGGTAGGGTAGTTAAGAATTGCCCCATAAAATACTTCAGAATGGTAGCATACAAGCCTTCCTCCCCACATCAAGACCACTCCCATGGCATATCCACTCGCATTTGTCTCCACTTCAAAGGGATGTTACAAGTTTGGTAATACAAGAATTGATGCTTGATTGATTTTCTCTTTAAATTCTTCAAAGGCCTTTTGCTGACCCTTCCCTCAATGGGAACTCTTGCCACTCGTTGTTATATTGTGGAGTGTTGCAGTTACTATTGAAAATGAAGCTATGAATTTCCTCAACTATTGTGTTATTCCAATGAAACTCCTAACTTTATAAACATTTGTAGGCACCAGCAACTTCATGATGCTCTCCATATTTGCAGGGACTATCTTAAGCTCCCCTCCACCAATCACATAGCATAAAGACACCAAAGTCTATTGTGCAAACTCACATTTATTGATATTTTCCGTAGTTGGTACTTATTCAAAGTCTATAACACCTTCATCAAGTGCGGGATGTTCTCCTCCTAGGTAGAACTATAAACCAATTTATCATCCAAATGAACAATAACAAATGAATCTAGATAAGGGCACAATAGATCATACATTACTCTCATGAATGTAGTTGGTGAATTGCATAGATCAAATGACATGAGTAACCACTCATATAAACCTTGTATTTTTTTAAAGGCACTCTTCCAGGTGTCTTCTTCTTTGAATTGAACCTAGTGATACCTCAATTTTAAATCCAACTGGGTGAAACATTTCTCTTGCTACAAATGATCCAAGTGATCATCAATCTTGTGCAAGGGGTACTTGTTCTTGAGTCTAATCTTGTTTAACACTCTTATTGTTGACACACATTTTCCAAGTCCCATCCTTCTTTAGCATAATTATGATGGCTAATGGTCCACAACATGAGGTACTTGGTCAAATCACACCCTGCTCCAATAGTTGTTGCAACTACTTCTTCACTTTGTTTGCTTCAAGAACAGATTATCTATATAGCCCAATATTTGGCAATGGAAAATATGGAAACCTCCTAATCCGCTCCCCTCTTAGGTGGTAACCCTTTAGGCTCCTTGAACACTCTCCTATATGCACGTAGAAACTCTTGAATATGTCACATAAAATATGCCAGAGGAAAAAAAACATGAAAAAATGACTAAAATAAGAAAACAAAATTATAGCTACCACAATTCAAGGAATTTTAAAGTAAAACATGTTCATTCAAGGTGAATCCTCATAATTTTTTATCTATTACAAGATGAAAAAAATCTCAAAAGGATAGAATGGACCTTCAATTATTGCTTAAAACAATAAGGGAGGTGGTTGGAAAATTACATTGCTTGCCTATATTAAAAAGTATCCTATTTCCGTGTGACTTTCTCTAAGGAAAATATATAATGGTACATGAGTATAAGAGGTAGAAAAAGGAAAGCATGCTATGATTGGAATCATGAAAGAAAGGATGAAAAGAAAATATAGAAACTAAAGGGTATATGGTGGAGATTCCAATAAAACTCTAGAAAAGTTAGTAGGGAAATAGGTTATAGTTGTTGATGAAGTTGGTCTTGCCATTAAAAATAAGTTATTCATAGAAGGGAAAGTTTTTAGAGCCCTAAAAATTATTTAAAAGAAGAAATTAATGAAGTAGATAAATGATGTATGAATAATAAAGGTTGTGCTAAAGAAGAAAGGAAATATAATTATGAGAGGTAACCAAGAGACAACACACCTCTTGTTTTCCCATATAATATGATCAAATGGCTCCTATGAAGGGGTGTATATTATAACAACACAATTTTTCCCCTTCTATATAATGCTCTAATGATAATGATGTTGCATGGTATGCTTGTCTCCATTGACCACACGAACCCTTATTGTTCCACAGCTTGCTATATTTACCATAGGGTCTAGAATTGTCTCTTGAATTAAGATGCATCTTATTTGAATTATTTGGTTTATCATGCTCTCTCAATTCTACACATTGATCCTTTTAAGTTTGAATATTGAAGCCATGTGTCATATCCTTCTCGCCTCTTGGACTCATCCCTTATCCTCAAGCTAACCCCACTTAGGATCCTTGAAGCCATCACAAGTTCTCATGAGCTTCCATGTGGATCACTCTATTGATATATCTAGCTTGGGAGGTACTCCAAGTCCTAGGTGTTGAGAAATATAGGGGTAACTAGATTAGGTGATTTCTCTTACATTGATATCTTCTTGTGATACAGTTTTACTTAACATGATTAGCTTCTTCTTTCACTTTATTGTTATTAGTATTCTCTTCATCAAACAGATACCAAACCATAAACAAAATTAAGACAAGAGGACACAATATATAGGTGATCAACCAAGGTGAAAACCTCTCCAACTGAGAGGAAAACCCACAAGAATTATTCTCTTCTTATAGACCTTCAATTAAAGAATTCCATGACCTATGACCCTTGACCAAGACCCTCTATGACCAATTCAAATCTCTCTTTCTTTCCAACAACTTCTGTTATTTTGATCCCTAGTAGATTCTTCTACAACTTCAGCGTCCTAGCAAAACCTTCTGCAACTTCGACTTGCCAGCAAAATCTTCTGCAACTTCTACCTACCCATCAAATCTTCTACAACTTCAACCTACCCAGCAAATTATTCTGCAAAAGCCCTATCCTTTGCATGTGTCAAAAATAATGGTACATTCTTCCTCCTTTTCTCTTTTCTTGAGTTAATTCTCTTTCTTAGAGAACTCAACTTGCAAAGTGTCCTTGATGATTCCCTAACTTGGCTTTTGCAATTCAGATTTTCTGCTACAATAAGTGCCTTAATCCTTTCACACATGTGGAGAGAAGTAGCTAAAAACCAATCCAAAGATCTCTTCATTTTACTCTTCCTTCTTCCTTCTTTTCTTTTCACATTTTTCCTCTCTTGTGATTGAACTTGTGTTAGCGAGATAAATGCTCCAAGGGAGGTCAAAATATTCCTTTTATATAGGTCAAATTGATCCTTTTATGCCGAATTGATCATGTGTGTAGGCCGACTTGATTATTGCATTATGACGAGGTCTTGGAGGCCCTTTTGACTCAAATAAATTTTCCTGTACAATATGTAACATGCCCAAATGGGTCTTTAATACATGACAATGACTCAATTGACTTGTAGAGTAAATAACAAGCCCTCGAACAATATCAAATGCCACATTACGGGAATTTTGAGGTCTAAAATGGGCTCCTAAGAAAAATGTACAACCAAAATAAACTTTATAAGAACCAATAGGATTGAAGATGATGATGTCAACTATGGGGATTATTCTCCATTTTTGGAGTTAATAAGTGTTAAGTTTAAAAAATAATAAAATAATAAAACTACTTTTTCAACTTATCTCCCTAAGGTTTTATTCAAATTTTGAGTGGGAGTACTCGTTGGATGCAAAATTTGATTCCTCATCCAAGGAGTACCAATGTTGCATACTTTCGATGGACCCTGTGACACAAAAAATTAGAAATACATGAAAAAATGTGATTGTAATCACGTTTTTCATGTATTTCTCATTTTTCATGTAGCAGGGTTCATCAAAAGTATGCAACATGGGTACTCATTGGGTGAGGAATTAAATTTTGCATCCAACGAGTGTTGTTTCTCGAAATTTGAGTAAACCCATAGGGAGAAGTTGAAAATATGAATTGAAAAATAGTTTTTCCTTTTTCCCTCTAAAAGTTGATGATGTAATCTAATCTTATTTTATTATATCCACTATTATTTTATAATTTCCTTAGAAGGTCCATTTAGACCTCAAAATTCCCCTAATGGATGCTTGCCCAATCCTCTGTTCTTTCTTCACAATATGAAGACAAGAATGATGGGTCTTTCTCTCCCTCTCAACTAGGGAATATATATCCATTCCTATAAAGGAATGTAACCAAGATCCCTCTTATCTAGGGACTTGTCCAAGCTCCATCTTATCCAGGGACTTGCTTCTAGTAACTTTCTTCTCTTTGGTGGAGATCATGACACTATCAGATGCTTGAGGGGCTTCTCCTTTCAATGTCATGAAGTTCATCCTTTTCATTATCGAGCCTTCATCTTTTGTAGGGCAACGACCATCCATCACTTTCACGAACCAAATTAGTCATTTCAACCTTCTTTTCATCTGAAAGTGATCTTCTAGTCCACATCTTGTTTTTCTTCATACTTCTACATTTTCCACATCATGTTCAGGATATTCCATCCATTCTCATGAGTGCTAGTTGTAGGTGACATATACAACTCTCTTTTTTGTAGCCCTGTATCACCCCATCTAGACATCTGTTCAAATATAAAAAAATGAACATCAAATCAAAGTTACCTTTTGTGATGGCCTTTCATCATGGCATCTTGCTTGCTTGCAATATCAACATCTTGAATTTTCATAAACACATCTCCAAGACTTCATATGTCAAGGGTCTCCTTTATTTTACAGAACTTATCATCATCTTCATACATTTTTAATTAAGATGTGACAGTGAATTCTTCTGGTCATCTGATGTTGATTCCTTATCTTTTTTTTTGTGACTATATTTGCATCTTTCACGATCTCTTATTTGTTTCTTCACATATTGCTCGCTGGGAACTTTCCATCCATAATTCTTTCGTCTTTGTCAACTGTCTCAAATGTTAAAAATATGCAACTGCAAGCAAATTCCACTTTGTACATCTCACTTCATGGAGATAATGGTTGCATTGAATTCCTCTTTTCGAGAGGACCAAAATTGACCTAAAGATCACTCAAAACGGATAAGGAAAATTATACTTATGAAGAAAAGCCCACATGTGCATATTTGATAAGGTCGCCCCTAAAGAAAATTAGACACCATTGGAAGGCTATAAATACAAGTGATCTCTAACTCATTTGGACATCATCATGAAACACTCTTCTATCTTGGTTTTTGGCTCGCATAAGTCTGAGGCTCATCCACGGAGGAACAGGTTCACTCGAAGATGAAATTGCAAGGTCTGAAGCTCGCATTTTTGTTTTAGGGTTTTGGGTCTTAGTCACAGGCACATGATAGAGAGATCTCGATTGCAGTCACTTGCTTTGAGGCTCATCTGTGCGACCGAAGAATCCCAATAACATGCACATCTCGTCCTTCGTGTGATTGACATCTAGGGTTTCAAAGTCTCAATTGCAGATTGTAGACGCTCGCTTGTAGGCTCAAGAGAGCCACTAGAAGCTTCCTAGTCGCATGCATGATTCCTCCTCCGTGTGACTGGGACCTAAATGAAGGAATTTCAATTATCTGAAGATTTCGCTCAGTGATTGGAGTGTGTGGCAGTTGACCACAGACAATGATAGTTCATTGCAGGCTTTAGAATGAGAGTTTTGAGTATAAGCATTGTTGAGTTCATTTCATGAATATTGTGTAGTTGTTTTTGTAGAATATTTGTATAGATGAAGATATGGATCATTGTCCTCTCTCCTTGTTGAACATTTTATGGAAATCTAATAAGAAGAAGAATTTGGAAGGGTTTCCCCCCTTATGGGGTTTTTCCCTGGTCTCAGACCAATCCTGGTATCTATATGTGTGAATCATTTTCTTCTATTGTTCCTTTAGGTTCCACTGCATTAATAATGATATTGTTCTTTCTATATAGTTGCATATGTTGTTGAATAATGAATTAAATTTGAATAATGTTATGATTTCATGGGGTGAAATTGATAAGGAAATGTTAAAATGAAATTATCAAAGAAAAGAACAATATATCCCTAAGAAAAATTAACATGGTATCAGAGTTGGGCTGAAGAAAAGTCATGGAGATCACCCCTATGATGACACCATTGATGGATGTAAGAGATGAAGGAGACCTAAAAGAATTCTAGGGTTAGAAGGAAACCCTAGGCAATTTGGTTATTAGGGTTTGATTGATATTATAAGGTTAGGGTTTGAGAGAAACCTTGGTTTATGGCAAAGATTTGAGATATCCAATATAGAAATCCTAGCATGGTCAAAGTGAAGATGTTCAAGCGCTTGTGTCAAATTTGATGAAGCCCTAGATGGGACAGTCTTTATTAGGTTTGGTTGTTGATAGAGTTAGTTGAAATATTGAAGGCAACATTGTTATATGGACAATGGGCAGTGGTGGCTCTTGAAGGTTGGTTCAAGAGGGAGATGATCACCTCTCATTGAAAATAAGTACTTTTCGATTTATGATGCTTCTTTATGTCTTTATTCTTGTTTAGACTTATGGATCTTATTATTGCTTATGCTTCCTGCATATATATTTGAGTATTTGGATGCTTCTAACTTCTTGATGAGATATGATAAGTGAACCCTTCATGAGGATCATGGCTAGTGCAGGAAGAGGCATCTAATGAAAATGTGACAAAGTGCTACAAGTTGCCTATGTAAAATAAGAAGGTGTGCAGGTAGTTGAATACTATAAGGTATGCATGTTATATTGTTTCAAAGTTATGTTTCAGTGGCAATATTGATGGAAAGGTAATACCTAAGGTATGATGAGAATGTCTCCTTCACAAATGGCTCATACATATGAAAATAATTTTGATTCATGGTTCTTATGATAAAATGGTGCACTTGGTATTGAACAAGTATCTTACCTCTTAGACACGATGAATTTATTGATTCTTAATACTGATCTTTGATATATTGGTATACTTGATGTTTGGCTAACACCTATCATTTTGGATATCTTGATCCCATGAAGAAGGCTAGCAACTTGATTTTAATGTATGTTAACTTGATACTATTGATGTTGAAAAGCATGGTAGCCATGATGATATAAGTATAACATTGAGACTGATATTTAGGATCTCTTGTTGACCATGGTTATGTTTTGATGTGTTTAGTAATTGCAGCATATGGTAAAATTGGATGCCCTGACTTAATGGATTGAGTTATGTGACAAAGAAGTAATGGTGTGATCATGATAATTGAAGTTTACTCCTATTAGATACTTGACATTAACCCTTGATGACAGATTTATGTCATGATGAAGTAGTGATGAATATGTGATATAGTTTGACTCTATGATCTAACAAATTTGTTAATGCATGATAACATTATAGATAGGTTGATGGCATGAATAAAGATGACTGAAGTTTCCCATTCAGAGGGAGAATCTTTCCATAAGATCCTTACTCCTATTACCATTAGCACTATATGTATATTATTTATTGTTGAAATAATATTTATAGACATGAATAAACAAATATATGACATTGTTGATCTGCAACAAAGTTTTGATTTGAGAAGAGAGAGTTTTCCCTTACTCTAAGCCTCGGTCACACAAAAGCAAACTTACAAGTGCGACTGTAGCCTCTCATCAACATGGAATTAAGGCCAAAGGTGTGACTATAGTCTCCCAACCGCATAGAAGAAGGCCTATGGATGTGGTCATGCCTACAGGACATGAAAATGAAGTTTTGTGCATGAAATCAGATGTTCACTTGAAGGATGTCAGTCCTATGGACATGAAGCAAACAACAAAAAGGTATATGAGTAGGGAAGTTTGAATGTTTAGTATACTATTAATATGTAGATTGAACTTGTGACCGCGATATACATATAGATATGTCATTACGATTAACCATTGAAGTTTGTGCTGCAAGAATTTGACTAGATTTGATTGACAGATATAGATGAGCAGTGTTTGGAGTTTTGACATAATAACAAATTATAACTTTGACTTGATGATTGAGATATGTTCTGGGCTATAGATCTCACTATGATAGAAATTTTGGGATTTAACGACTAATGATTTTCCTTGATAACAATGTTATACGAGCATACTATCTTTCAATGACTAATATTGGTATTTGATAATGGTTTTGTATTGGCATCCTTGTTCTTAGCACAATGGTTGAAGTATTGACAGTTGTGATTCAGTGTGAAGTAATCTCACAATAAATGGATGGAAGATATTCTTAGTATATGCATTTGCATCTAGTGACTTATATTAGGATCACGAGGATGACTTGATGAAGCTTGGTTTGATAATGACAACTTATTGACATGATAATAGATGAAGTCGACTTGATGAGAGCTCTACCTGTCACCAGGTCTAAAGAATCTGATACTGTGATATTGATGAATTTGATATTAGTTTTGAATTGGCATCTGAACTTTGATAAGCTAACTTAGTTGATTTGATTGTACAATATTGATTTATGTAAGATTGAAAATATTGGTTTGGTAAAGTGTTATGTTTGCAGAGAGCATTGTCTGAAGCAAGCTCTTCGATCTTGGTGTGTCTGTATTTACATTTATCTGATGGTGTGTTGATCCAAACCTCTACTTCAGAAGTGTTCCAATGTATGATTTTGATTTTGGTTTTATATGTTGACAGTCTACTATTAACATGTAATGAGCCTCTGATGATATAAGTAAGAGGGAGATGGATTTTGAAGCTCGAAATAATGAATCATGGCATGATGAAATGATTTCTAAAATTTGGAAAATAAAACTTTTATTGCAAAACTATAGATGGGAGTGAAATACATGGATACATTGCAATGACAAAGAGTGGGATTTGACTGGCAGAGAATACCATATAGATGGGAGTGAAATACCTTCATATATTGAGATAGTGTTGATGTACGAGACAAGCTTAGGCTTGTGGTTGGCACCTCCTTGAGAGGGAGGATAACTATGGTATCATTTTTGTGATATATATATATATATAGTTCTAATATGATATTTGATTTGATGTCATGTATGAATAGGAACAATTGTTATTGAGACCTGATGATTACCGGATATGAGTATTATAATATGTTGTTGATCTGTAGAAAGCATTGTTGATCGAGGACACTGAGCCAGCACCCCCCCGCCCTTGTCTAAGTTCCCAGGGTAAGGAATTGAGATAGAAGGCTCTTAGGGTTGAGGGATCTCTGGACAATATGGTCATAGATGTTGCTCCCCTATCTGTCACTCATGGGATGTGTGTGATCCTTGTCCGTTTTGACAAGTCGTGTATCTCCCCCTCCTTTGGTCATTGTAGAGTATACCTCAATTGGCATCATCATGAATAGTTGTGAGGCAAGATGAAGAAGTTATTTAGAGAAATGTTTGAGCAGGATCTGGATATGACATGGATATATTGCAATGACAAAGAGTGGGATTCGATTGGCAGGGAATACCATATATAACTGAGAGTGAAATACCTTCATATATTGAGACAATGTTGATGTACGAGATAAGCTTAGGCTTATGGTTGGCACCTCCTTGAGAGGGAGGATGACTATGCTATCCTTTTTGTGAGATATATATATATATATCTATATATATATATATATATAATATATATATATATATATATATAATATAATATATATATATATATATATATATATTATATATATATATATATTATTATATCTATCTAAATAATATATATATATATATATTGTTCTGATATGATATGTGATTTGATGTCATGTATGAGTAGGAGACAATTGTTATTGAGACATGAGGATTATTGAATATGAGTACGATAATATGTTTTTGATCTATAGAGAGCATCACTGATTGAGGACACTGATCCAACTCTTCCCCCCCCCTCTCTAAGCTCCCAGGGTGAGGAATTGAGATAGAAGGCTCTTGGGGTTGAGGGATCTATGGAAAATAGGGTCATAGATGTTTCTCCCCTAAATGTCACCCGTGGGATCTGTGTGATCCTTGTCCATTTTGACAAGTCAGGTATCTCCCCCACCTTTGGTCATTGTAGAGTATACCCTAGTTGGCATCAACATGACTAGCTGTGAGGCAGGGTGAAGAAGTTCTCTGGAGAAATGTTTGATCAGGTTCTGGATATGACATGGATACATTGCAATGACAATGAGTGGGATTCGATTGGAAGAGAATACCATATATAGTTGGGAGTGAAATACCTTCATATATTGAGACAATGTTGATGTACGAGACAAGGTTAGGCTTGTGGTTGGCACCTCCTTGAGAGGGAGAATGGCTATGCTATCCTTTTTGTGATATATATATATATATATATATATATATGTATCTATATATATATAATATGATATTTGATTTGATGTCCTGTATGAATAGGAGGAAGTTGTTATTGAGACATGATGATTACCAGATATGCGTACGTTAATATGTTGTTGATCTATAGAGAGCATCACTGGTCGAGGACACCAAGCCAACTCTTCCCCCCTGTCTGAGCTCCCAGGGTGAGGAATTGAGATAGTAGTCTCTTGGGGTTGAGGGATCTCTCAGAAATAGGTTCGTAGATGTTGCTCCCCTATCTATCACCCGTGGGATGTGTGTGATCCTTTTCCATTTTGACAAGTTGGGTATATCCCCCACCTTTGGTCGTTGTAGAGTATAACCCAGTTGGCATCATACCCACAAGCATGGCTTGTTTGTATTGTCCCTCCTTGTTTGGCTAATGGGTTGAGGAGGCTTGGAGGCATGTGCTCCTTACCTCTTAGTAATTCGAGCATCTCGTCAAAGCTCAGATTATGATGCAGGTGTTCCACTGCATGACTGCCTAGATTCATCAATGGGAAGATTAGCAGGAAAAAGGATTGGGTTGAGATTTTCTCCCCTATGCGGTTCCGGGTTGAGAATGAGCTCCTCAATGTGATTTCAGGGTTGAGTGTGCTTTTTTGTGTGTTTGGATATCCTATATCAATGTAAACTTTGAAACGGGAACTCATACGATTACCCGTTTTGTAGAGATAGCAAAAAAGTGACCTGATTTGGAAAAGGGGTGATGCAGAATACACATGTTTTTTTTAGAGCATAGTTTTTGGCACTATAATTTTTTTTATGTACATTGCGTTTTAGAATAGTAGTGTTTTTGATGCTGATTTAAAAAAGTGATAATTCTACACCAGACCCTTTTTTTAAAAGGTTTTATCTTTTATTTTTATTTTTTATTTTTCTAATGTATGAAATGTAAATAATTATTTTGTGAATTTAATAATTTTGAGGTGGTCTTTTTTCTCCATATTTTATTATTTTAATTTTTTTTGTAGTGAGGTTTTTATTGTTTTGCATATTTAAAGAAAAAGGTCGATATTTTGAATTTTTGATATTCTACATATTTATACAACGTTAATTAATTTTTCAATCCACATGAAATAATTGTTTATAAAAAACAATATTTTTTAACAATTGATATAAAAATAACCATTGTTAACATAAATATAACTAGAAAACTACACGTTTTGATAATTTTTTGCGAGATGACATGTCAAAATCACAATATTTATAGGAAAATTTTAACTAAAAATGGTTAAATAATAGTTTTTTTTTTTATGAATTTCATGTCAAAAAAATAATAATCACTGTTTTTTTTAAAGAATGATTAACATAAAAATTAATGCGAAAATCACATAATACAAATATTGAACGCATAACAACCTTAATTGAGTGCTTATTCTTCTCATAGAATGTCAAAGTCAAAACATTACAAGAATAACTAATTAATAGTTACAAAAAATGAGCTTGATTTCCAAGCATAACTTAAATTTAATCCACAATGTCACATAATCCAAACTCTTCATCCTCTAGAGTTTCATCATTGTCTTCTTCTACAATATTTTCTGCTTCCTTTTGCTCATTTTCATCTTCTAATGGATCTTTGATGTCTGTGAATCTCCCATTGTATGTCTTTCCAAACATTCCATGTAATGGTGGTTGGGGTTCCTTTGCTTTTTTTGCCACACGTGATTCACTAAAGTCCTCTTTCTTCAACCCAATTTCTTGCATTGCATCTGGAAGAAATTGAAGAGCATTAATTCTTTGCTGAATGAAATTGCAATGTATTGGATCTTTTTTAATTGCAATGCAATTTCTTCATTTTTGAAGGCAACATGCTAGTGTTGTACCTAATTATTAAGCACAAAAGAAATTATGAAGTAAATTAGTACAATGACATATTAATTAAAAAATAACATATTGAAATTCAATTCCATATAATAAAACTTACCTGAGCCAGAAAATAAATCTAGAACCCAATCTCCTTCATTTGAACATATGTCTATAAGATGGTTAATCAATAATTGTGGTTTTTGATAAATGTTAACTATTCCTCCTTTTGTTTTTTTGTCTTCATATATTAGTTTTCTCACAACAACATCATAAGTCAGTATTTGGCTATGACTCTTTCCATCTACCTGATTAAAAATCAGGGACATATGACTATCATCTTTTTCCCAACTATCAATATGAATGAACTCACAATCATTTATAAATAGTTGATTTTCACGGTTAAGAAGATTTGACTTTTGCTTGTAACATGAAATAACAAAAGTTCAATTAACTTGTACATAGATGAATTTTTCAACATTAATCAAATATACATTTTAAACGTCTTACCATGTAAGCCGCGTCCTTGAATTTGTTTTCCCCTTGAAGCTTGACAATACCATTGCCAATTGTGTATCTAAATGAAATGTCACAAATCTCCATAATGGTGATGACGTGACTTCTACAAATCCCGCAACCACTTTACTAAGAGCTTGATAAGTATAAGGGTCACTATCATAGTCAATGTTTGGAATATTAAAACCATGGGGGAATATCTGCAATAACTAGGGCATAATCCCTTTTAGGTATGAGTTTAGCAATGTCTTCACAGTCGCCTTGTATTACTTGATATTGAATAGTGTTTAGCCCATTCCAAATGAAATGAGTAAGAGTTGGATCAAGTTCAACATTCTTAATACGTTTCTTCCTCAATGTTTCAATCTTTATTTTTTCAATAAAGGTTTTGAAACTATCTGGTGCTCCATTATCATCATTCTTCATCTTTTATAAAATAAACAAATATATGTGTAAGTTCTAAATGAAAAATAGTACACAGATGAATAAAAATGAATGTATAAATCAAGATACCTTTTTAAATGCAAGATAAAAAGCTTTTAATATTGATGTAGAACTTGAATCTGGATAGTTGCATACAACATCATCCCAACTATCTTCAATCAACAATTTAACCATTTGTTCTTGAATTTTCATGTAAACTTTGTGACTATATAGATAAAGTAAAAAAACATTAATATAATGATATGTATAACAAATACTACCAAGAACAACATGTTTTATTTAAAAGAAAATTATAATCTAGAAATAAATAAAAATAATTCAATAAACTTACTTTTGAAATTTCTCAGACATTTCCTCCAATGATAATTCCCCTAAACTCACACAAGATAATATTGTTTTGATAATTTTTTCATCTTTCACTCCTTGCATTGCTCTCCAATGTGATAGTCATATCATCTGGAAGCTGCTTCATTTCAGGACCTGATTTACTGCTGCTACATATCAATGGCTTAGAATTTTTGACCTTCTAGTTTTTAGTGCCAATGTTTTCCCACATGCTAAAAATCTCATCAATCAACTCCCATACATCTCCAGTTCTAAATGCCAACTGGAAAATGTTATCAACACCTCTGAATAAATCACTAATTTTGTTGCCTTTTCCACCTTTTGCATTGGTTTTCTCTTCAATTTGATAGCCTATTTCCATACAACATTCCTTTCGGAAATCTACAGTAACATTTATCCTATACCCACCACATATTTCTTGAAATTCACTATGAATAAATCTAAACCTTTGGATGAAAGTCATAGACATCCTATATTCACTATCTAAATTATGATCCCATGCCACTAACTTTGCTTCTATATTTGATAAACCAACATAAATGATACATTTCATTGTTTCAAAACATGGGTTATTAGGATATTCCTCCATCAATTGTCTTTGAGCTTCTATAGAATGGTTCCCCCCAAGCACATAATAATTATATTCAAAACATTTTGACTTATCAAATGCTTATTTGTTGGGAACTTGAACTAGATCAACAAGAAGCACATAACTAACCACATGAGCATATGGATTGTACCTCATAAATGTCTTCAAGTTGTGAACTTGAAGATGATGTGGCTTTCTGACTTGATATTGACATTGTCCTTCGCCTGCCTTATAGGTTTGTCTGACATTAAGCTGAAATGTAAGACCACCATCAATTAAGTTTCTCTTTGTCAAATTCTGTCGACTGGCATTTTGTTTTGTTTTGATAATGCCATCCTCTAAATCAGCTCCTGGTGTAATGATTTCTCTACTTTCTTTTGAAGTTTCACTAGGTTCTTGACTGCTGGTAATGAATACTTCAAAATCTTGAACTTTACTTTTCTTCTTCATAACATTCTCATCATTAACTGTAACAGATTTATTCTTGGGCATTGTTACTTTTGGTCTTTTACGACTCTTCTCAGCTCCAATGTCATCTTCAGTAACGACAACATATGCTTCATTGTTAGTTTCAACTTCATCGTCTTCAAAAGGAACTTGTCTACCCTTGATAGATTTATCCACTAGAGGAATTTTTTTATGATCCCTTGGATGTAGTTTCTAGCATCATCAATTACTACATTTTGCTTGTTTTCCATATCTTCTTCTGACACTGAGTAGAAACTGCTGACAACTTTCATAATATCATGCTCTATGAAATGAATGCCTCCCAACCTAATTGAACAAATTTCAACAAAATTCTGCCAAACAAAATATCATATTTATGTATATTTTCTTCCAGATCCATCGCATTCAATTTCTTTTTAAATCGACGTTTCGAATCAGCAACGGTGGTTCATCTTCAGGATGTGAAAGAATTATTGAAAGACTGGTCTTATTTGTCAAATATATAGAAATGTATGAGATGCTTAGCCAATCTGTCGGCTAAGCATATCATACATCTCTATATATTTGACAAATAAGACCATTATTTCAATAATTCTTTTACATCCTGAAGATGAACCACAGTTGCTGGTTCGAAACGTCGACCTAAAAAGAAATTGAATGCGATGGATTTGGAAGAAAATCTACATAAACATGAGACTTGAAGAAACCTAAAAGACAAAATACTCACCCAATACGGAAGGAATATTTTTGAAATAAGTTCGTAGATTTGAACGACACAAATTGCTCTTAACAAAAAAGAAGACTGACCTTACATTCTTGAAAAGATGCAGAGATTCGTCAATTAAATAGAACAATTAAAAATAATTTAAAGATCTATCAGCTAAGCATCTCATACATCTCTATATTTGACAAATAAAACCAGTCTTTCAATAATTCTTTCACATCCTGAAGATGAACCACCGTTGCTGGTTCAAAATGTCGATCTAAAAAGAAATTGAATGCGATGGATCCGAAAGAAAACCTACATAAACATGAGATTCGCAGAAACCTCAAAGACAGAATACTCACCCAATACGGAAGGGAGATTTTGAAAGAAGTTCACAGATTTGAACGACACAAATTTCTCTTAACAAGAAAGAAGTCTGACTTTACATTCTTGAAAATATGTAGAGATTCTTCAATTAAATAGAACAATTAAAAATAATTTAAATATCTGTCGGCTAAGCATCTCATATATCTCTATATATTTGACAAATAAGACCAGTCTTTTAATAATTCTTTCACATCCTGAAGATGAATAACCGTTGTTGGTTAAAAACTTCGATCTAAAAAGAAATTGAGTGCGATGGATTCAGAAGAAAATCTACATAAACATGAGACTCACAGAAACCTCAAAGACAAAATACTCACCCAATACGGAAGGGAGATTTTGAAAGAAGTTTGCAGATTTGAACGACACAGATTGCTCTTAACGGAAAAGAAGATTGACCTTACATTCTTGAAAAGATGTAGAGATTCGTCAATTAAATAGAACAATTAAAAATAATTTAAAGATCTATCAGCTAAGCATCTCATACATCTCTATATATTTGACAAATAAGACTAGTCTTTCAATAATTCTTTCACATCCTGAAGATGAACCACCGTTGCTGGTTCGAAACGTCGATCTGAAAAGAAATTGAATGCGATGGATCCGATAGAAAATCTACATAAACATGAGAGTCACAGAAAATTCAAAGACAAAATACCCACCCAATACAGAAGGGAGATTTTGAAAGAAGTTCACAGATTTGAACGACACAGATTTCTCTTAACGAAAAAGAAGACTGACCATACATTCTCAAAAAGATGCAGAGATTCGTCAATTGTTAATACAATTAAAAATAATTTAAAGATTTGTCGGCTAAGCATCTCATACATCTCTATATATTTGACAAATAAGACCAGTCTTCCAATAATTCTTTCACATCCTGAAGATGAACCACCGTTGTTGGTTCGAAACGTCAATCTAAAAAGAAATTGAATGCGATGGATCCAGAAGAAAATCTACATAAACATGAGACTCGCAGAAACCTCAAAGACAAAATACTCACCCAATACGGAAGGGAGATTTTGAAAGAAGTTCGCAGATTTGAACGACACAGATTGCTCTTAACGAAAAAGAAGATTGACCTTACATTCTTGAAAAGATCCAGAGATTCGTCAATTGTTAATACAATTAAAAATAATTTAAAGATTTGTCGGCTAAGCATCTCATACATCTCTATATATTTGACAAATAAGACCAGTATTTCAATAATTTTTTCACATCCTGAAGATGAACCATCGTCGCTAGTTCGAAACGTCGATCTAAAACAAAATTGAATGCGATGGATCCGGAAGAAAATCTACATAAACATGAGACTCGTAGAAACCTCAAAGACAAAAAATATCAAGGGATCTCTACTTAAATGGTTCATGAGGCACAATACTTGCTAAGGTTTTGCAAATGGGGTAGCAAGCTAAGTGGGCTTGATTGTGGAAAAACTCCACAGTTAAGCGCGCTTGAGCCAGAGGAGTTCTGGGATGGGTGACCTCCTGGGAAGTCCTGGTTACCGGGTGCAAGTCCCGGAAGTGATGATTGATGCTATGTGATTCGTTCTCCACATTTCACTAGTTTCAATCCCACTTCTTCACCCCTGTGAGCATCACCCGATGCAATGAGTGCTAAGTGAACTATTCAAAAATCATGAGAAATTAGTCAGTTACGACTACCTCTCATGGAAATGGTCATACGTTTGAATGACTTACTTAACGCAGTTGAATCCCAAAAATGATATCTAATATAATGCACTGCGTAATCCCCCATACTTAAATTCAAAAAGAGTCAAGGGATCTCTACTTGAATGGTTCATGAGGCACAATACTTGCTAAGGTTTTGCAAATGGGGTAGCAAGCTAAGTGGCTTGATTGTGGGGAAAAACTCCACAGTTAAGCGCGCTTGAGCCAGAGGAGTTCTGGGATGGGTGACCTCCTGGGAAGTCCTGGTTACCGGGTGCAAGCCCCGGAAGTGATGATTGATGCTATGTGATTCGTTCTCCACATTTCACTAGTTTCAATCCCACTTCTTCACCCCTGTGAGCATCACCCGATGCAATGAGTGCTAAGTGAACTATTCAAAAATCATGAGAAATTAGTCAGTTACGACTACGTCTCATGGAAATGGTCATACGTGAATGACTTACCTAACGCAGTTGAATCCCAAAATGATATCTAATATAATGCACTGCGTAGACCCCCATACTTAAATTCAAAAAGAGTCAGGGGATCTCTACTTGAATGGTTCATGAGGCACAATACTTGCTAAGGTTTTGCAAATGGGGTAGCAAGCTAAGTGGGCTTGATTGTGGAAAAACTCCACAGTTAAGCGCGCTTGAGCCAGAGGAGTTCTGGGATGGGTGACCTCCTGGGAAGTCCTGGTTACCGGGTGCAAGCCCCGGAAGTGATGATTGATGCTATGTGATTCGTTCTCCACATTTCACTAGTTTCAATCCCACTTCTTCACCCCTGTGAGCATCACCCGATGCAATGACTGCTAATTGAACTATTCAAAATGCAATGACTGCTAATTGAACTATTCAAAAATCATGAGAAATTAGTCAGTTACGACTACGTCTCATGGAAATGGTCATACGTTTGAATGACTTACTTAACGCAGTTGAATCCCAAAAATGATATCTAACAAAAAATATCATATGTCAATAAAAACAAAGATAAAAAAATATAGCGGGACAGTTACAAGAATGCAAGATATAAATATAAATAACAATACTTATGATGTTTTGTTTCATCTAATTTACGATTTGTTTACACAACTTTGTAGATATCTCTCTCATGTCATACAATGAATATGATAGTCGGTATTTAATCCTTTCATGTGACTTGGGAGTTTTTGTAAGTATGTAAACAACTTCAGTGTCCGATACTGAACACATATCTATGACTCTTCCCATCACCTCATAAATTCCATTATCATTCGGTATATCAATATATAGATATATATTCACATTTTGGCTTTCTCTTTCTTTCACATACTAGATCCTTGATGGACATTTCACTTCTTTTGAATTCTTCTAGTATGAAATCATCTTCTTATCATTTGAGGCACTTGAAAGATCTGTAGCCATGAGCTTAGGTGGAGTTTGTTCACCAATGTTTTTTGAAGATGCAACTTTAAGAGTCTTTGGTCCAGAAAGATTCACAAAAATATTCTTTGATGCCATTTTCCTGAAAAATAGAAACACATAAATTAGTAAATAATGAAAACATATTAACTTAAATTAACAACGAAAATATATCATTTTAATTTGTATAATCAGATAATTGAAATTAAAAAAATATTAACACTAAGAAAATCGTCTGCCATTTCGCAGACAGGCGTGCCGCCGGGGTGGCGTAGGGGGAAGCTATGGCAACAACTTCTACCATTTCTCCCCACATTGATCTCCTTCTCTGTCTTCAATATACCCCTCAAGGGGGAGGCTGAGGGCTAGATTGAAGATGGAGAAGGAGATCAATGGGGTGAGAAATGGTAGGAGTTGTTGCCACAGCCCCCCCCCGGCCCCCGCGCTAGCTCGGTAGTCCGTCAGCCCGCGGGGTGGCCGCCAGGGTGGTACGGGGGGCTGCAACAACAACTTCTACCATTTCTCCTAATAATGATCTTCTTCTTCGTCTTCAATCTACCCCTCAACATCCCCCTTGAGTGGTAGACTGAAGACAGAGAAAGAGATCAATATCAGGAGAAATGGTAGAAGTCCCCTGGCACCACCCCACCGGCCCGCCCGTCGACGGGGTGGCGAGCGATTCCGAGAATCGCCCAACCCTCGTAGGCGGATGGGCGGACCACCATGGTGGCACAGGGTGGGGCTATGGCAGCCCCACACCGCGCCACCCTAGCGGCTCACCCACCACCCCGTGGGGGTTGGGCGATTCCCGCGCCACCCCGATGGCCCGCCCTCGGGGTTGGGCAATTCCCAGAATCGCCCAACCCCGGGGCAGGTGGGTGGCTGCCTGGGTGGTGCGGGGTGGGTGGGGGCGAGTGCTGGGGTGCGGGGTGGGTAGCGGCCACTCCCCCCACCCCGTCACCTTGTGGCTCGTTCCAGCCCGCCAGCCTGCCCAGCCCCTGGAATTACCTACCCTTGGGGGTGGATTGGGCGATCCGGGCCCCACCCCCGCCCACCCCCGGCGGCCCGCCCACCCCAGGGGGGTGGGCAATTCCACAGCCCCACCTTGTACCACCCGGGGTTGGTTGGGCAATTCCCACAGCCCACCTTGTACCACCCGGGGGACGGGCGGCCGCCGGGGGTGCCGGGTTTGGAGCTGCGAAAATCGCCCAACAACCACCCTAGGTCGGGTAGGCGGGCTGTTGGGTGTGCGGGGGTGTGGGCTGCTACACCCCAACCTGTGCCACCCCGCGGCCCGCCGCCCGCCCGTGGTGGCTGTTGGGGTGATTCTAGGAAACACCCAACAACCACCCGGTGGGCGAGTGGGCTCCGGGGTGGTGCGAGGTGGGGTACCAAGCCCCACCCCGTGCCACCCCGGGTGGGCGGGTCGGCCGCAGGGGGGGGGGGGGGTGGTAAGGGGTGGGGTGCCACAGTCCCACCCCGCGCCACCCCGGGGGGCGTCGACCGCGGGTGGTGCGGGTGCTGGGTGCCACACCCCACCCTGCGCCCACCTCGGCGACCCGCCGCCCGGCTAGGGTGGCTGTTGGGTGATTCCGAGAATCGCCCAACAGTGAGCCCAGGCGAGTGGGCGGGTTGCTGGGGTGGCGCGGGGTGGGGGTGCCGCAGCCCCACCCTGACGACCCACCCGCCCGCTCGGGGTAGCTATTGGGCGATTTCGGAAATCACCCAATAGCCCCCCCGGGTGGGCGACCGGGCCATGGGGATGGGTGTGCCACAACCCCACCCCACGCCACTGACAGGCGAGCTGCCAGGGTGGCACGGGGTGGGCTGTCGTGTGAGATTTGCTGGGCCCACCATGCTCATGACGGACATATTGGTTAATTTGACTCACAAAAGTTATTAATTAAAAAAAAATCTACTTCATTAATTTATTTAAGATGAAAATTGTCAAGGAAAAAGATTTAACTAACCTTTCAATCGCGAGAATTCTTTGTTGAATATGTTGTTGATAGCAATGTCGTTGCTGCACAAATTCGCTCCAAGTCTTTCAATGAACCTCAAAAACCTTGATGTGATGTGAGTAATAGTGAAAATGGAATTTATTATATAGGTGAAATTACGAAAATGTTTTACCGTACGGTTAATGTGGGATTAATTTGTTTAAAAAAAATTTAACATGTTAATTTTTTTATGGCGACGAAGGAAAATATGATAAAGAGAATATTATGGAATTGTTTTACAACAGGGTGAAAATGTGGGATTAATTTGTTTTATAATGTATTATAAAAATTAAAAAATCATTCAATTGTTTAGTAAATATTATATAATTTAACTATTAAAATAATTTAGGTAGAAGTTGTAGTTTACAATTTTAACTTTAATGATTTATTTAATAAAAAAACTTAGTTTACATTTTTCAATAAATTGTAGAATAAAAGAATGAAGGGAAATAAATCTAACAAACTTTTTGGAGCGAAATATTTTCGCGAAACTTTTTGGAGGGAAAATTTCATTCTCTGATCTATATAATATCTTTAGGAGACTCTCCATTTGTATCATTCAACATATTCTATTTGAAGGGATGGATTGTACTGATAGTGAAGTTTCGATTTATGCAGCGTCAACATCTTCATCGTGTAACAACTCTATTGATATTGATGAATATAGCGGGAATTTTTCCACTATGAATAGAAAGTCAATTCTTCCGCTTAGCCCTGATCCTAAGGACTATGAGAGCAGCACTGATGAAAGAGGGGATGGAACATTTCAAATAAATAAAGAGTCACAGATTCCACTTAGTCCTAATTCTAAGGACTATGAAAGCAGCAGTGATGATGAGCTTGATGACAAATTTCAAAAGAATGGAGTGTCACGCTGCCCACTTAATCCTAATTTTAAGGACTATGAGAGCAATAGTGATGAAGAGTATGATGGTGAAGTTCAAAAGAATGGAGTGTCACGGTGTCCAATTAGTCCTAATTCTAAGGACTATGAGAGTAGTAGTGTTGAATAGCATGATGCCGAATTTGAAAAGAATGGAGTGTCACGGTGTCCACTTAGTCCTAATTCTAAGGACTATGAGAGCAACAGTGATGAAGATTGTGATAACGAATTTCAAAAGAATGGATGTCAAAATGTCCACTTAGTCCTAATTCTAAGGACTATGAGAGCAGCAGTGATGAAGAGCTTGATGATGAATTTCAAAAGTATGGAGTGTCACGGTGTCCACTTAGTCCTAATTCTAAGGACTATGAGAGCAGCAATGATGAAGAGCGTGATGCTAAATTTCAAAAGAATGGAGTGTCATGGTTTCCATTTAGTCCTAATTCTAAGGACTATGAGAGCAACAATGATGAAGAGAATGATGATGAATTTCAAAAGAATGGGGTGTCACAGTCTCCTCTTAGTCCTAATTCTAAGGACTATGAGTGCAGTAGTGATGAAGGACAGGATGATGCACATAATCCTAATTCTAATGAGTATAAAGGTAGCAGTGACAAAGGACAGGATGTAGCATTTTCAGTAAGTAAACAGTCACATTTTCAACGTATTCCTAATTCTATGGACTATGAGGGCAGCGCTGACAATGCACATGAGGAAGCATATCCAATAAACATCGAGTCAAATTTTCCATTCAGTCCGAATTCTAAGGACTATGACAGTAGCACTGAAGAAGGGGAAGATGAAGAATATCCTCCAAGTCAGTATTTGAAAAGCACAACTGATCATAGTGTGGATAACATTCCTCTTAATGATGATGAAAATCCTTATATAAATGATGATCTAATGATGGAGATGCTGCCAAGAAATATTGTATCGAGGAGTAGGATCAGACCTTTTTGTATTAATGAAAGATGTTCTAGTTATACAAGGGGTAGAGCAGAATATCTAACGAGAAGAAGTTCTATTAGCACTCTCATTTCAAGTGAATGTTTCCAAAAAGATTGCTTGAAACATATGGATTTCAAATTTGCATTAGAGAGCAAGAAGAGATATTTGTCAATGAATAAAAGCATGCAAAATTCATATTTAGTTGGGTGCATGCAATCTACATTGTCAGGTTATGATTATCCTATTAGGACTTTATTTATCTATAGAAAAGATTTCAAAATGTTTCATTCGATTGGGAATTTTCGTATCTCGAGAGTTCAAGAAAATTTGGAAAAGAATCCCACATGTTATTCAAAAGTACGTCATAAAAGACAGTTTGGGCCATTATCAAATACTGCAATGTCATGGATGAAAGATTTATTTTCAAAGCATGGAGAGTGTATGCCAAATAGGGAGACAATACATACTCCAAATAATTTTTCAAGATGATAAATCTACAACTTATACAAAGAATATGCAGAAGGTGCTGAGGGACATGGTTGGTTTATTACATATCAATATTTTGTGAAGGTATGGAAGAAAGAATTCAGCAATGTCTGTATTCCTAAAAAGACAAGGATGGGGATTTGCGGTACATGTGCTTCTCTTAAATAAAAAATGGACAAATGGGTCAGAAAGAGGTAAGCATTCATAACTTTAACTTTTAAAATTGTATAGTCATCAACTATGAAAACATATTTCTTAATGGCTTTCTTTTATGTTGTGTAGATTCAATTGTCAAAGAACTTTAGGAGCATCTCGAACAACAAAACAATGAAAGGAAAAAGTTGTACAAGCATCGAAAGAAATGTTATGATAATCCGAATAAATATTTGGGTTGGATAATTGATGGTATGGACCAGAAGAAAACACTTTTATCACATTTTGTTTGCACACCCAAAAATTTACAGGAGGAAAATTTTATTCAGTAGCACTTGGTCGGTTATATGGTCTTCAACGGGAAAATGTTTCCAAGGGTGTACTTCACAGCTCCAAATATTCATAATGATGCAAATATGACCATAACCATAATTCATGATGTGCTTTCTCATTGGTCTGGTAATCTTCCTGAACTTTTGTATCTACAATTAGACAACACTTGCCGTGAAAACAAAAAATCAGGTTGTTTTTAGATATCTAAACATGCTTGTTGAATTGAGAATTTTTTAGAAGGTAAAGGTTGGTTTCCTTATTTTTAGGCACACTCATGACCATATTGATCAGATGTTTAGTCGTTTTTTAGTCACATTGAGGAGGAAGGAAGTTGGGAGCTTGCCATCATTAATTGAATGTATTAAGAAATCATACATGCTAGAGCCTACTTTTGATGTGTTGAAAGAAACTGTTGACATGCGAAAGTTTATTCTGAGATCATATGGTGAGGGGAAATGCATTGAACAATTTAATGACATTAGCTTCCAACATCAATTTCGTATCAAAAAAATTGATGGGAAAACACTAATATGGGGAAAGAAGTATTCAACTACCGCAGAATGGGCACCGTCATCAAGTTTGCAATTTTTGAAGTTCATTCCAGATCATCCAATATTTGCATAAAAAATATTGTTATTACAATAAGTTGGTGAAGTTCATAATGCACGCGGACAAAATAGAGATATAAATTATTCTGATTGCCTAGAAGAAATTAAAAAATGTATTAGATATACATATGAGTACTTTGACATTGTTGATTCAATTTGGTGGGAGTCAGTTTTCAATAATCAAAGTGATATCATTTCAACAACAACAAATGAAGATATACTTTTGAAAAATCCATTTATTTGGTCACAAAATGTGTCAAATGAACATGAGGAAATAAACATTATTGAACGACAACAATCTCAAGGTATTATTAATTCTTCATAGGCAGAGGAAAGAGAGATGTATATTGGTTCTAGAAGATCTCGTGCACAATGTGATGCCATGGAAGACCTTTATAGGGGTTCAGTACATGATATTAATGAGGGTTGCATGATCGCAGTGCTAGCAGATGGAGATCCCAATGGCCATCCATTATGGGTTGTTAAAGTTATAAAGGTCTTTATAGAAAATGAGGATGTTACAGGTGTTGAAGTACATTGGTATGCCACAAATACACACCCATCCAATGGTGTGTATAAGCCAGAGATGGTCGCTGACAAAAAAAATGGTGGAAAGAGAGAAAGAAAGGGTACAAATATAAATTTCCGCCGCACAGACATATTAAAATTGGAGGATGTTGACATACTTGTTTATGACTTCAATTTAACAAAGAAAGGAACTCTTTACTTCAAGACGATAGAGATTCTGAAAAGGTTGTTACCAGAAGGAACAATGTTGAGATGGGAGTTTGCTGAAACCAGTCGTAGATCTAGAAGAATTTTGAAACCTGAAATGGTAGGCATGCATGTGGACTCAGATGGGGCACTAGTTGATGAAAGAGAAGAATATGGAACATCTTTGTGAGCATCCAGTCACTCATCTGAAGATGTGATTTCTGATGGTGTGCAAGAAAATATGGGTGATTTTGAATAATTGTTTAAGATAGTTTATATAACTGGTGTATGCATCGTATCTTGAAATAAAATTTTTGATTTCCATATGGTGTTAAATCAGAAGTTATGAGTCATTTTTATGTTGTTGGATTATATGTCTTAATTATGATAATTTTTATTGTTTAGAATATCTACAATGCAACATTAAATTAGAGATATAATATATGTTTCATTCAATATACAAATAATGACTTTTGAATTCATTTAGTGATGTAATTTGTTCATAATGTCATGGCTTTTAATTTTATAGTTGAAAATTTTTCAATTTCTTTTGTATCTAACATTTTATGGTTGAAAACATGTTGAATTTATACTTAGGAAAGAAAAATTTTATTCTACCAAAAACATTAGTGTGTTTTTCCTCGTAAACAACTTTGTTTGGCACATAAAAATTCGGTTTTACTAGCATTTTTTAAAAATGTTGAAGACTGACCCTAAAAAAAATCATCGTTCCAGTATCATCACTTTTTCGTTTTCAAGTTGTTTTTTGCACAAAAATTTCATTTTCACTGCCATTTTTAAAACATGTTCAAAATTGACCCTTAAAAAAATCATCTTTCCAGTATACACAATTCTCGTTTTTAGCATTGTTTTTGATGTTTTTTCGGGGGTTTTTTGGCTAGAGTTCCCATTTTGAGTTTATAGTTCCCGTTTCAAAGTTTACATTGTTCTATTGCTCAATATGGGGTTGTAGATTTATATCTCTCCCTTGAGATTCTGGGTCGAGATGTGCTTCAGGTTGAGATGTGCTCCCTAATGATATGCTCTTTGATGATGACGCAGGTCATAGAATTGACTCCCTAATGATGTGATTTCGAGTGGTAGTAGTGGCTCCCTGATGAATAGAGGGTTGTATAATAAGCTCCTCTCCGATACAATTATTCTTCTTTTAGATTCAAGAATATTCAACATATGAGCAGGGACAATCATGAGACAAACAGGAATAAGAAAGAGATGAATTGAGATGATCAGTAACAATACGTGATGATGAGATACTTGAGACTGGATATGATTTGTTGACAAGATATTCATGACATGATGCAGGAGGAATTCTCCCTAGTTAAGAGGGAGTGTTAAAATATGCAAATGCGGTCAAATTCCACTTTGGATATCTTACTTGATGGATATAATGGTTGCATTTAATTCCTCTTTTCGAGGGTACCAAAATCGACCTAAATATCACTCAAAATGGATAAGGGAAAGTACACTTATGAAGAAGAGCACACATGTGCATATTTGATAAGGTCGGCCCTAAAGAAAATTAGACACTCTTGGAAGGGTATAAATACAAGTAACCTTTATCTCATTTGGACATCATCATGAGACACTCTTTTATCTTGGTTTTTGGTTCACATAGGTTTGAGGCTCGTCTGCAGAGGAACTGGTTCGCTCGAAGATGAAATTGCAGGGTGAAGCTCACATTTATGTTTTAGGGGGTTTGGGCCTCAGCCGCAGGCACAGGACCGAGAGATCTCGACTGCAGTCAGTCACTTCCAAGCTCATCTATGTGACCAAAGCATCCCAGTCACATGCATAGCTCATCCTTTGTGTGACCAACATCTAGGGTTTCAAAATCTCATTTGCATACTGTAGTCGCTCGCTTATAGGCTCCAGAGAGCTACTAGAAGCTTCCCAGTGGCACGCATGATTCCTCCTCCATGCGATCGGGACCTAAATGAAGGAATTTTAGTTATCAGAATATTTTGCTAAGTGACCGCAATGTTCGACAGTTGACCACAGACAGTGACAGTTCATTACAGGCTTCATAATTAGAATTTTGAGTATAAGCATTGTTGAGTTCATTTCATGAATATTGTGTAGTTGTTTTTGCAGAATAGCTGTATAGATGAAGATATGGATCATTGTACTCTCTCTTTGCTGAACATTTTATGACAATCTAATAAAAAGAGGAGTTTGGAAGGGCTTTCCCCTTGTGGGGTTTTTCCTTGGTCTCCCACCAATCCTGGTGTCTCTATGTGTGAATGCTTTTCTTCTATTGTTCCTTTATGTTCCACTTCATTGATGATGATATTGTTATTTCTATATAGTTTCATATGTTGTTGAATAATGAAGTAAATTTGAATAATGTTATGATGTCATGGGGTGAAATTGATAAGGAAATGTTAAAATGTGATTATCAAAGCAAAGAACAAGATAGACCTAAGAAAAATTAACATCATATTCCATATGAGGACATATTGTGTTGATTTCATCTTATCAATATGTGAACCATGCCTTCATGCATCTTTTCAAAGGAAGAGATCCCTTTTCTTTGATCATGCTTACGAGGTAGAGCATTTACCCATATTGTCTGCAGCTATATGATGACATGACATAATCTATCAAATATATACATACCTCTTTCTCCTTTTGGTCATCTAGACTTCCTTCGACAACTTCCTTTCCTTGATTGAGAAAATTTCAACCATCTTGATATGTTGCTCTACTTTGTCACCATACCATCATCCTTTTAAACAATATATCCACACAAGTTGGAATGATCAGCGAGACATTTTCTTCTTCATAGTAGAGGTGAACCTTCCAATGAATATTCCAATGGAGGATCTAGATTATCCTTATCCGACATAATCTTTTTTCTCATGATGATGATGTATGATGAATTCCTTCTATCATGCTAGATGGCTTTCTTTCTACCATATGTGTTGTATATACTTTCAATGAGGTTATCAAGAGCTATTCTACTTTAGTTATTCTTTCAAGCTTCTCTAGTGATGTCATGAGCTCTTCTACTATGACGCATTGTATCATACCTACAATGTTTCCTGCCATGATAGCTATTATTTACAAAACTGAAAAGAACTAAGTGAAGGAGATTATCTCAGCCATAGTAGAGATCTTTCACTTCTTCTTTAATTTTTTCTTCTCAGGTTCTTTCACTTCTTCATTGACATGGGCTTCATACCTTTTCTTGTTATTCTGGTTGAGCTTCAAACAA
Organism: Pinus taeda; assembly: GCA_000404065.3. Classification (NCBI taxonomy): domain Eukaryota; kingdom Viridiplantae; phylum Streptophyta; class Pinopsida; order Pinales; family Pinaceae; genus Pinus; species Pinus taeda. The sequence goes on along the minus strand of APFE030318434.1, from coordinate 39,197 downwards.
TCTCTCTTGTAGTGCCCATATTCCTGACAACCATAGCATTGGATTTTTGGCATATTCTTCTTCTTTTTATGAGAACCAAACTTTCCTTTTCTCTTAGCAATGGAAGTGAATGCTTAAACTTGTTTTCTTCGTCCTACATCACTTTTTTCCTTCAACTGGTTTCTTCAATCTTACATAATGACCAAAGTTCATTTAATGGGGTGGCTTCCTTCTTTCCATAAATTTTTGATACGAAGTTGCCCCATTCCTCTTGTAGTGCATTGAGCACAATGGTGGTCACCTCTTTGTCGGACATTATTTCCCCCAACTCTTGCAGTTGGTCTCATATTTCTCCCTCATAAAGTATGAGGTTATTCCTTCTTCCTTTCATATCTTCACCTTGTATAGCTCGGTCCTTAAAGATATAACTTCTCCAACAATGCTTATGAAGAACAATTCTACTAACAATTCCAACTTTGCAACATAAGGTATGAGAGGATCCTTGATGGATTCTGTAAGGATCCTTTGATCCCTAATTTCTCCTTCCATATACTTGTCTAGGAATTGGGCCTCTTCCTTTGGTGGTTTAGTGATTGAACCTTTAACATCACCAATGACTTCATTTTCTATGACGATAAAATTTGTCCTCTTTTTCCATGCAAGAAAGTTTGATGACCCAACCAATTTGTTTCTCTCGTTGCAAAATGAATTCATTTTAATATATTCAGACATATATATAGATACTTACTTGTGGAGATACTTCTTGATTACAATATCTTCAACTTGGTGCCTTCTTGATTTTGATGATGATGTTGGTAATATAATAATATTGCTTCTTGATGAGGATGTCTTCCTTCAAAAGTGATCCTTGGCTCAAAGAGAGGGAGATCACCTTGACGATGAGAACAATGCTTCTTCTTGCCTCCTTAAATGATAGAGTATAGTGTGGTGGTATTCCCAAGGTACTTCAAATGTAGGGTATTTCTTTGATTGAGTGAATGTTGGGTTCTTGAAGTTTTGTTTCCTTTGAAGATTGTATGCTTCCCAAGAATGCTTTAATTGAGAAACCCTTTCTTTGAATGAGCTAGGGTTTTGAAGTCTTCATTGATGCTCCTTAATTACTTTCTTTGAGATGATGAGAGGGCTAGTCGTTCTTGATGATTGATGCTCTTGATGTTTACTGTATGATCTTCTTGTGCTTCAACCCTTCAATGTCCTTATTTAAGCTACGTTTCCTTGATGTAGTCACCTTATCTCTGATACCATGTCGATAAATCTAGGGGTAACTAGATTAGGTGATTTCTTTTACTTTGATAATTGCTTGTGATATATTTTTACTTGAATTGCCTAGATTCTTATTTCACTTGATTATTATTAGTATTATCTTCATCAAACAACTACCAAACCATAAAGAACAATAAGACAAGAGGACACAAGATATAGGCGATCATCCAAGGCCAAAACCTCTCCAATTGAGAGGAAAACACACAAGAATTATTCTCTTCTTATAGACCATTAATTGATCAATTCCAAGACTTATGACCCTTGACCAAGACCCCCCAGGACCAAGTCAAATCTTTCCTACTTTCCAACAACTTCTGTTATTTCGATCCATGGTAGATTCTTCTACAACTTCGAACTCCCAGTAGATTCTTCTACAACTTCGACTTGCCCAGCAAATTATTTTGCAAAAACTCTAACCTTTGCACGTGTGGAAAATAATGGTAGATTCTTTATCATTTCCTCTTCGCTTGAGTTGATTCTCTTTCATAGAGAAATTAGCTTGCAAAGTTTCCTTGATGATGCCATAACTTGGCTTCTGCAACTCGGCCTTTTCTGTCGCGATAAGTGCCTTAATCTTTCCACACGTGTGGAGAGAAGTAGCCCAAAACCAATCCAAATATCTCATCCTTCTCTTCTTCCTTCATCCTTCTTTTCTTTTCACCTTTTTCTTCTCTTGTGATCAAACTTGTGTGAGTGAGATAAATGATCCAAGAGAGGTCGAAGTCTTCCTTTTATATAGGTTTTTCATTAGGTTGATTTTCTCCTTTTAGGCTAACTTGATCATGTGCATAGGTCGACTTGATTATTGCATTATGGCAAGGTCTTATAGAGCCTTTTGACTCAAAGAAATTTTCCTTTACAATATGTAACATGCCTAAATGGGTTTTCAATATATGACAATGACTCAATTGACTTGTAACTAAATAACAAGCCCTAGCAGCACTCAATGGGTGCTTGACCTAAAAATAAATTCCCCTTGAGCATGAAACCCATGCCTCAAGAACAACAATAATAAATTAATTTTTCTCTTTTCATTAAATACATAAGATCATGATTACATATGTCATTATGAAGACCAAACCTAGTTACATATTTCAACGCTAGGGTTCAGGTTTTTGGAGGAATGGGCTCCACAAAAGTGGTTTGTGGGCTTAGAACCTAAGGTGGGGGTTTTGTACCCAAAGGAGTTGGGCGAAAACCATGTTGACTTTTGTTGGTTTGACTCTTGGAAATTGTAGAGGACCCTAAAAGGAACTACGGGCTGCAAAGAACACCAAGAAAGGACCTCTTCAATGCAATATATTAATTTTTATATATTTCAAGTGAGCTTGTGGCACAAAGGACAAGTTTGCTAGGCTTAAAGTCTACCCCAAGGGCTAATCGTTGGCACCCAAGAGAAGTGTATAAATAGAGGAGGCAATGAGTCTCAAATCTCACATCCAAGAGCAACAAAACATAAGCAAGCTTATCTTAAGTGGTCACAGATCAAATGGACCTCAAGGAAGGAGAGAAGGAGCTCAGGTTTGGGTCTTCTTGTGATTGTTTAAGGGCCGAGTTGATCACAGGTGCAAGCCGAGGCTAGAAGAAAAGTTCTGGGCTGATTTGTGTGGGTTTTTGGAGTGGACAGATCTATGTTTGTAGGCCGCAAATCCCTGAGTTTGATGCAGATTGGGCAGAGGTTTGTAGTAGCTCTGAAAGGCCTAAAAACCTAGCACAGGCCAACCTAAGGAGCAGTGAAAGGGAGCAACATACTAGTTGAGATAGGTCGCAGTTGTTGCAAGAGTTTTGGGGGAAAGAAAAGGTGTTGATGTGGATTGATATCATCCCTAACCAGACCAAAACTTCTTGCAAAGCACACATAACCAGACTTGAGGAAAATGGTATGTTGTATGGGTTTCAAGTTGTTTTTGTTGCTAGAGGATAGGAGGACCAAAAGAGGACAACTTTGAAGGTCATCTTAAGGTTGTAAGGAGGGTAGAAAGTAGATGACCTTGGGAGCCCTAAATGTAGTCATTGAAGGACTAATGAGCAGCTAGGAGAGGAAAATTTGAAGGATGCTCAAGACTTATTTTTGAAGGACAAAATAAGGAGGTCAAAGGGAGTAGGTTGACTAGCCCTAGATTGCTTGTAAGAGAAGGACATATTTAGAAAAAGTGGGCAGCCCTCCATTCCCTAAGTCTGTCTTCATCAGGCAACATAGGAAGACAATAGTGGGAAGAATTCCCTAAGAGTTGTGTCTTTAAAGGACTAAGGAGCAACTAGTGGGCAAGAAGTCCCAAAGTATGTTGATCCTCGAAGGATTAAGGTGGGTAGTTGGGAAGACCCTATGAGTTGAGTCATTGATGGATGAATGATTAGTTAGAGGGAAGATTGGAGCCATGTTCAATGACCTAAAGGAGTTGGTTCATTGATAGAGGTAGAAAGATGTTCCTGCATATCAATGCCAAAGGACGTTCCTACATATCAACGCCAAAGGACCGGGAAGACATGTTAAGGGTACGACCAAGGAAGTTGTGAGGATCTCTACATCAGTTAGACGGTCATTTTATCTTGTTCAGGGAAATTTGGATGTCATAGTTGTTGACAACAAGCCCTAGCTTGTATTCTTGTATTGGTGGATGTATGAGGGACATTATCCTTGATATGGGATCCCTAGACCATTGTATTACAATTTGTTAATATAAAAAATATGGGTCATTGAAAATTGTAAAAAGTTGTCTATTTTTGTGCATGTGTTGATTTATTGTGATTTGTTCCATTCTACACAGTAGTTTGTTGTGGCATCTGGATTAGTAGTGTCAATGATTCTAAGACCCTAACCTTGATCCCAGTCTCATGAAAAAACAACATGGCATTAGAGCTACTTTGAAGGGTCAGTGAATTAAAGTGTGCACAGTGGAGCAACTCAGAGGGAGTTGATATTGTCTATATCATAGAGCAGAAGGTTCAACTGAAGACATGGAGATGTGGTCTTGATTGGATTGGCAGCGAGAATGGTTGGGAGTTCTAATGGATTAGTGGAGAACCTAGTGAACAAAAAATTGTTGTAGGGCAAGTTGCTCGGCATGGACTTCCTGTGATTTGTCATGCATCATTAGGATAGCTCGAGGACTTCTTTGGCATGGACGAGATTGGCATGATCGAGATTGCTTCATGTGATGGACAGGACATTGGCATGTTGGTTTCATAATTGGATCATGATGTTTCATATCTTATATTGGATGGATGTGCACGTGTTGTGTTTGATCCAAGAGGATGAGTGATTACAGGATTGGGTTGCAGTGATGATGGTCCATGTTCTACCACAGCTCGGATTGACCTTGTAGGACACGAGATCAGTAACAAGTTGAGTCAATGGAGATCGTGTAGGCTCAAAGGGAGTCTAGCTTCAGAGGGATAAGCCCTATAAAATCTTTGAAATCTTCAGGTTCATATGAGATGAGGCAAAGGCACTATCGAGATAGTGTGGTTCACCCCACAAAGTATGTTGTAGTGGTGGATGTTAAATGGGTTAGTGTCACCCGTGATGATGATGGAGACTTCCTAGTCTTCGACGTACCTCCCTCGCTAATATGGAGGGTTGAGATTTGTAGCTTGGGAGGTACTCCAAGCCCTAGGGTTCGGGGTTTTGGAAGAATGGGCTCCACAAAAGTGTTTTGTGGGCTTAGAACCTAAGGTGGGGGTTTTGTACTCAAAAGAGTTAGGCCAAAACCATGTTTACTTTTGTTGGTTTGAATCGTAGAGATTGTAGAGGACCCTAAAAGGAACTGGGGGCCGCATAGACTACCAAGAGAGGAGCTTTACAATGTAAGATATTAATTTTTATATATTTGAAGTGGGCTTGTGGCACAAAGGACAAGTTCGCTAGGCTTAAATTCTACCTCAAGGGCTAATTGTTGGCACCCAAGAGAAGTGTATAAACAGAGGAGGCGTTGAGGGTCAAATAACACATCCAATAGCAACAAAACATGAGGAAACTTATCTGAAGTGGTCATAGATCAGAAGGACCTCAACAAAGGAGAGAAGGAGCTCGGGGTTAAGTCTTCTTGTGACTGTTTGAGGGCCAAGTTGATCAAATGTGTAGGATGAAGCTAGAAGACAAGTTTTGGGTTGATTTTTTGCGGGTTTTTGGAGTGGACAGATATTTGTTTGTAGGTCACAGATCCCTGAGTTTGATGCAGATTGGGCCAAGGTCTATAGTAGCTTATTGAAGGGGACAAAAGGCCTAAAAACCTAGCATATGCCAACCTAAGGAGCATCAAAATGGAGAAGCATACTAGTTGAGATTGGTTGCAGTTGTTGCAAAAGTTTTGAGGGAAAGAAAAGGTGTTGATAGGGAATGATATCAGTTGCAACTAGACCAAAACTTTTTTAGTAGATCACATAGAACAAGAGTTGAGGAAAAAGGTATGTTGTATGTGTTTCAAGTTGTTTTTATTGCTAGAGGATAAAATGTCCTCGTAGAGGACAAATTTGAAGGTCATGTTAAGGTTGTAAGGATGACAACAAGTAGATGATCTTGGGAACCCTCAATGCAGTCATTGAAGGACTAATAAGCTGCTAGGAAAGGCAAATTTGAAGGATGCTCATGAATGATCTTTGAAGGACAAAAGAAGGAGGTCAAAGGGAGTAGGTTGACTATCCCTAGATTGCTTGTAAGAGAAGGATAGCTTCAGCAAAAGTGGGCAACCATGCATGCCCTAAGTTTTTCTTCATCGGACAGTGCATGAAGACAATAATGGGAAGAAACCCTTAAGAGTTGTGCCCTTGAAGGACTAAGGAGCAGATAGTGGGAAAGATGTCCCAAAGTATGTTGATCCTTGAAAGATGAAGGAGAAGCAAGTGGGCAGTTGAGAAGACCCCTATGAGTTGAGTCATTGATGGACAAATGATCAACTAGAGGGTAGATTGGATCTGTGTTCAGTGACCTAAAGAAGTTGTTTCATTGATAGAGGTAGAGAGGTGTTGCTTCAAATCATAGCCAAAGCACTGAGCAAATGTGTTCAGGGTATGACCTAGGAAGTTGTGAGGAGCTCTACATCAGCTAGACAGTCAGTGTATCTTGTTCAAGGAAGTTTGGTTGTCATAGTTGTTGACACCAAACCCTATATTGTATTCTTGTATCAGTGGATGTATGAGAGCAATTATTCCTGGAATAGGAGCTCTAGACCGTTGTATTATAGTTTGTTAATATAACAAAGACGTGTTATTGAAAATTGTAAAAAAATTATCTATTTTTGTGCACGTGTTGATTTATTGTTATTTGTTTCGCTGTGCGAAGTAGTTTGTTGTGGAATTTCGATTGGTAGTGTCAATGATTCTAAGAACCTAACCTAGATTCCAATTTCGTGGAAAAACAACACACTCGGGGCAAGTCAAAAATCATTCCTCGCCTTTTGAGCTTCCAACGCCCATTAAGGTTGCATGATTATATTGTTTTGCACTCCAAAGAGCATTTCCTAACAAGGTTGCCCACACCATGAGGAACAATGCAATTCTCACTAATGCTTGTAAAATGAAGAGATCCATGTTGATTTAGGGTGAGCCTTCCAGAGACTAATTGCAGTTCAAAGAGAGCCTAGCCTATCTAAAGAATGACGAGACTAATGTTTAACTTTGACATTTTTATTTTTCAAGTGCCAATTTTAGGTTTAATGTTTCATATAGTTATTTTACCCTAAAAAATTATGTTACCCAATAAATATTGTATTTTTATTTTTTATTTTTTTGCAGTAAATAAAATCTGAAAATTAAAAATGGTAGTAGAGTAAGAGCAAGCTTTGTGAGGGAAAGATCAATGGGCAAGGGTTTCAAACAGTGACATTTTTTTACACCAATTTTTTTTCCAAAGGTTTCGTGGATGAAATCGATCTAGTACATATGGTATCATCAAGTCTAAGATTTGAATATATATTAGAAAGGGATGCAAACTTCAGCCCATGAATTGAGAGGACAACACTAGTTTTTACGGGAAATAGCTTGTGGAAATTTGTTGATAAAGAGATCCAAGTTCCTTCATATCCTACACATGCAATGGAACACAATCTAAAAGATGTGAAGGCTAGAGATATCATATTGAACATTGTGAAGGATCACATAATCCCTCACATCACAAGGAAGCAAACATTAGGGGAATTTTGAGCTCTAAAATGGGCCTCCTAAGGAAATTATAAAATAATAGTGGAAATAATAAAATAAGATTAGATTACATCATCAAATTTTAGAGGGACAAAATGAAGAACTATTTTTTCAACTCGTATTTTCAACTTATCTCCCTATTTGTTTACTGAAATTTCGAGCAACAACACTTGTTGGATGCAAAATTTGATGGCTCCTCTAAGGAGTACCGATGTTGCATACTTTCAATGGACCCCGCTACACAAAAAATGAGAAATACATGAAAAAATTGATTGCAATTTAATGGCTCATTCGAGGAGTACTAATGTTGCATACTTTCGATGGACCCTACTACACGAAAAATGAGAAATACATAAAAAAATATTTTGCAATCATGTTTTTTCATGTATATCTGATTTTTCGTGTTATAGAGTCCATCAAAAGTATGCAACATGGGTACTCCTTGGATGAGGAAAAAATTTTGCAACCAATGAGTACTCCCACTCGAAATTTGAGTAAAACCTTAGGGAGATAAGTCGAAAATACGAGTTGAAAAAGTAGTTTTGTTATTTTATTATTTTTTATTATTTTTACTTTTTTACTCCAAAAATGGTGAATCATCTCCCATAGTTGACATCATCATCTTGAATCCTATTGGTTCTTATAAAGTTTATTTTGGTTGTACATTTTTCTTAGGAGGCCCATTTTAGATCTCAAAATTCCCCTAATGCAACTCATCAAATGTGGACAACCTTAATAACAGAAACACGGTGCTAAGAGAAAAGTTAAGGAATATTAAAATGAACAGATCTAAATTGTAGCCTCATACTTCAGAATAATTCAACAAGTCTGAGATGAACTTGCGGTTGTTGGGGAAGTTGTGGATGTGGCTGAATTTGTTAAGATAGCCCTGATTGGATGTACCAAGCAATGGGATACCTTTGTAGGAAGTATCCTTGTTAAAGACAAGCTTCCTTATTGGACCAGGTTGTGGGATGACTTCACCAAAAGGAGATTGGGAGAATTTAATATCTGGTGGACAACGTAGAGGTGGAGATGAGGAGAATCTCACTCTTGTTGGGAAAGAAAAGAAGGGCAAAGGTAAATCCAAGCAAAACTAGGCTCAAGGAGCATCTTCACAAGGATAAAAAAAAGGAAAGACATGAGCAAAAGTTAAGAGATTTGAATGTCATAAATATGGACACTATGTAGGTCAATGTCCAAACAAGAAGAAAGGAAAAGGGAAGACATCAACAACAACATCAACATAGATGGATGAGCTAGCCAAGAAGTTCTAGAATGAATTTGCATTGATGTCTTATCTTTCAGGAACAATGACACATAGTGTATGGTTTGTGGATAGTGGAGTTTCTTGTCATATGAGGGGATCTCATGACCTATTCACCAAAATGGCCAAAGAGCATCATGACTTTCATGTGGAGCTTAGTGATAATGCCAAGTACGCAATGGAGGGTGTTGGTAGCGTAAAGTTCTGATTACAATCAAGGAGTCCTATGGAGGTGAATTTTTATATGTACCTAGGTTTGAGAAGAACTTACTCTTCATTTTATCTACGGAGGAGAGGGGACTTGAGGATAGTTTCATCGAAGTACAAGTACTTGTTAGCTCGAAAGGAGTTGATCCTAATGTGAGGTAGACTATAGGCAGCAGAGAGAGTAACTTATATATGTCAAGAGGATGGTGAATGAAATCCCTTGTACATAGTAGTGATAGCTTGAGTGAGTTATGGGACAAGAGGTGGGGCATCTACACTTAGGGATCTACCATTGTTACGGGAGATGGCCATTGGTCTTCAAGAATTTATTGTAGAGAAATATGGTGTGTGCAAAGTATGTGCACTTGCCATTCATGCCAAGTCATCATTTCCTGGCAGTGAGACTAACTCCAAGGGAGTTTTGGATTTAGTTCGTTTTGATGCTTGTGGTCATATGCCAGTGGAGTCTATATCTAGGTTTAGCTATTTTGTGACATTTATTGATGATCATTCTAGGAAGACATGGATTTACTTCCTAAAGTCCAATGATGAGGTCATCGATTGATTCCACGAGTTCAAAGCTCTTATGGAGAACCAGACTGGGAAGAAAATCAAGGTCCTCAGATCATACAATGGGAGTTCAAGAGTTTCCACAGAGAGGCAATAATCAAGAAAGATTGACAATGCCATACAATTTGTAGCAGAATGGAGTGGCAAGGAGGAAGAACAAGGCTATAGTTAGAACAACCAAGATAGTGATCCATGATCAAGATATGCCTATGTTCTTATTGGCAAAGGCATGTAATGCGGTTATATATTTGCATAATAGGAGTCCTCACAAGGAAGTGGAGGACAAGACCCCTAAGAAGGATTTTACAAGAGTGAGACTGAAGGTGAGCTATCTCCATATCTTCGGTAGTCCAATTTATGTCCATATTCCTTCAAAGAAGAGGACTAAGTTGGAGCCCTCATCAAAGAATGGATTTTTTTGTTGGATATAGTGAGACCTAAAAGACCTATAGGGTCTACCTTCCAATGCATAGGAAGACAATGGTCAACAAAAATATTAGATTTAAGGAGGGTAGGACTTTTAGGAGGTCACATCGGTCAGATCTAGTAGTCGCAGAGGATTGGGAGTGAAAGGTTCTGAAGGTTAAGCAGGGACTAGCAACACTAGCAGCAGGGACACAACTTAAGTAACATGACACCTCCAAATAGGGCTTGTGTCTTATATCCTACATGTTAGAAACCAATATGTGAGGACACATGTCTGACACATGGTTGGAATGTGTCTTGTTCACAAGACACCTACCAAACATGTGTCTAACACATGCCCTCAATGTGTCCCTCATAAAAGAGGCTTGTGACCCATAAAAACACGTTTTCCCTTTCTTCCAAGCTCATTTCACTTAATAGGTTGTAGATGTCATATGTTTGGAGTGCAATTGAAGGTTATTGTATAATGTTAGCAAGGATTCCAAGTGTTGTGCAAGTGGATTTGTCCAACAATCTCCAAGGTTTTATCCCTACACCAGCCCAATGTCTTCCTCATTTCACAAAACCATGAGTCAACCATTAAAGGCAACAAGAAAAAGTTGAAGGAAAGGGAGGAATGCCCCCACTAATGTTATTCCCCCTCCATTTTCTTTAGGGTCTGCTAGTGCTCCATCTGTTAGAAGTGGGCATGCAACAATAGCTTCAAATGCTAAAAAAACATTGTTTTAGCAAGACAACAAGTTCAAAGAGAAAAAGTTGTATGATTGAATTTGTATCATGATCATGTAAAATTCTAAATATTTTTAGTTTCTAAATTCTAAAATAAAAATAAAAAAATCTTTGTCTATATTTCATTTTTGTATGTGTAATTTACTATTTTTTTTTAATATATATATATAACGATTTTTTGTGTGTGTAATGTGTCCTTCCTGTGATGTTTTCGGGGTCGTCGTGTCTCATGTCAAACACTCATATTTCCATGTTTTTTTTGTTTTGTGTCATTGTGTCATGTGACTAAGGACACAACCTTCTAATTAGGAAGAGGAGTGAGATATTCCTTCGATCTCTACCATGAGAAGGTCAAGATGGGCCAAGAAAACCTTAAGGGATGCTAAGGAGCATATGGAGGCTCCTAGTAGGACCTTCAGGGAAAGTAAACTACTTGCCATATTTTCCAGTTATATGGCCTTGATGAGTAGCATCAATAAGTTCGAGCCTTTTACCTTTGGGGAGGCAGGAAACCAACAGATTTGGAGGGATGCCATGGTGGAGTATAGCTCCATTATGAAGAATGATATTTGGGAGAAAGTATCAAGGCCTGAAGGGAAGTCAACATTTACTTCTCGATGGATGTACAAGATCAAACATGCAAATTATTGCAGTGTTGAGAAGTATAAGGCGAGGTTTGTGAAAAGAGGGTTCTCCCAGAAGGAGGGAGTATATTACCATGAAACATTTACATCTATCACCAGATATGCATCTATCAGGGCAGTCATATCTATTGCTTCAAAGGTGCGGTGGAGGATACATCTAATGGATGTGAATACTACCTTCCTCAATGGGGTAATTAAGGAAGAGGTGTATATCAAACAATCTCAATTACCTTCCTCAATGGGTTGATTGATGAAGAGGTGTATATTGAATAGCCTCAAGATTGGAGGTGCATGGGAGGGATTGTGATGTATGCATATTGAATAAAACCTTTTATAGACTTAAGTAGGCACCTCATGCATGGTACTCTATGATTGATGGGTACCTACTTGGGTTGGGCTTCATCAAGAGTGAGGCAACCTCTAACTTGTATTATGTACTTGTTGATGGTGGGTCGCTCATCTTAGTACTTTATGTTGAAGATCCCTTTTTGGATAGATTGTAGAGGCTCATAGGGATGTGTAAGGAGGACCTTGCTTCAAAGTTTGAGATGAACGATATTGGATTGGTGCACTACTTTTTGGGATTGGAGATGTGGCAATAGCCAGGGTAGGTTTTCCTTGGGTAGTGTAAGTATGGGGTTGAGATCCCAATCAAATTTGAGATGGAGGATTGCAATCCTATGTCTACATATGCAATCACTATATTGACGAATATTGATGCCTCCGAGAGAAATTTGGTGGATCCCACTTTGTATAGGAATTGATCGAGTCATTGATGTATGTGGTCAATATTATACCATATATATGATTTGTTGTAAACACACTCAACCAAATTATGGTGGAGTCGAGGAGGGTTCATTGGATGGAAGAAAATCATGTTCTCAGGTATCTTCATTATACAATCGATTCTGCACTAAGGTATGTAAGAGTTGGTTGGGTGTAGTTGCAAGGATACATAGATTCGGATTGGGCTAGGAGTGAAATGGATAAGAAGAGTACTTTTGCATGTTGTTTCAGCTTGGGGCAGCAGTGATCTTGTGGCTTAGCAGGAAGCAGAACTTAGTGGCACTTATCTCAATAGAGGTCGAGTACATGGCAACGAGCCTGGAAAGTTATGAGGACATATGGCTTTGCAAGATGCTCTTAGGGTTGTTTTGTCTTGAGATGGGGCCTGCAATGATCCACTGTGATAACCAGACTTGCATAAAGCTTTCTAAAAATCAAGTGTTTCATGACAAGTCTAAGCATATAAAGATTAGATATCACTTCATCAGGGACAGGGTCTAGAGAGGTGTTGTGAGACTGCAATACATATCCATAGAAGAGAAAGTTGTAGACATTCTCACCAAGCTCCTAGTGAAGGGGAACTTCATTTTCTATAGGGAAAAGTTGGGGGTGGTGGAGAATCCCTTCCTTGCTAGGAGGGAGTGTTGAATTTGTAGCTCCATAAGGTCTTTTGCATAGGCTAGTGTTTTGCATGAAAGATAAGAAGTCCTCTTTAGGTGGTTGTTCCAGAGGAGCAACTAATATGGTCTCCTTCCTAAGTTTTAACTTAGGAAAAGCACATTGATAAATTATTATATTAATGTAGACTTTGGACTAATTATATTTTATTTTTGTTAGATAGCCCACAAGGGGATTTGAACTAGTGAACTTTTCGCAAGGAGTTCCTTAACAATACACCATTTACCATCAATTCAAAGCCTCGTGGACGACTTTGGACTAATGTTTTTCTAAGGATAAATAATTAATTATTTAAGTGACATAGATCTGATCTCCATCATTGATCAAATAAAGCTAAGATTTAAACTTGGTCATCAATCACTTTGGAGATTAGGGATTCGGCCTGTGAAGAATTATAAAATCAGCCTAAGGGAGAGGATGAAGACACAACACAAATGAGAGAAATTCAGAAAGAGTTTTTTTAAATAATTTGCAAGAGTAATATTGTGATTTTTTGTGAGAGATTCACAAGTGTTGAAGAAGAAGGAAAAAGACAACAAGAGAATTTTTTGCAGTTGAAGAAATTAGTAGAGGTTGCCCATGTGAACAGAGAGGGTTTTTCTAGCAATCCAAGTAGTTGTACGGGCCACACGTGTGATGTGGCAGAATTTTTCCCAAATGCATGTGTGGATGTGCAGGGGCTTGAGAAGGTTGAGTGGGTAGCTATTTTTTGCTAGAAGAATTTATCTCGGGATTTGTTGTAATTTCCTTGTAAATTCTAAGGGTCATTTTCCCTAGTTAAGGAGTTCATGATTTCTCTAAGAAATTAAATGATGAGAAGTTAAAGGGTTAATTTTTTTCATTTTCTTGTTTGATTTTCTTAGTATTTTGTTTTAGATTTTGTTGCAAATTGTTGAGTTAATGTATCAACGTATTTTCTATTTGTAGTTTTCATAAATTAATTTACTACATAAAGAAAATTTATGAGGTAAAATAATTGCATGAGACAATAAATTTGCAATTAGCACTTAAAAATAACAAACATGAGTGTGATGGTAATCTAAGGTTTCAAAGAAGTGGTTAAACATATGATATGTACCCAAGTGATTTTTTAATGAAAACCAACATGCACTAAGTCTGATGAACAAATGAATGAGAGCTCACCAATACACATCTTTTAGATTTTGGGTCATATTTCTCTTTTGTAAAAGACATGAAAGTAAAAGTCTTGTCTTGTTTTTGGATAGGGAATTATAAATTGAGAAGGTAATTTTCACTTAAAGGAAGGGTGATAAATTATAACACAAAATGATAAAATGTATGCAATTGATATATCATCACTTTATTAATTATCCCTAGGGTTTGCTCAATTGGTTGAGTTCCCATTGCTAAAGTGCCTCGCAAATTGGAGGTCATGAGGTCAATTCTCCTCAATGTCGTCAGGGTTAGGCTTTATTAGTAAGTCGACGGGATGTGATTCCTTTGGGTTGATTTGCCTAGATTTTCCTCGGTAAAGAAAAAGAAAAAAAAAACATCACTTTATTAATTAAGATGTGACCAATATCATATTACAAATATTAGTTTAGGCATTTGGTGGTTCATCCACCTTAGGGGTGTTGAGAAATCGGGAGGCTTGTAAATCAGATTAGATTTCTCTTCTTTGATAATTGTTTGTGAAGTGTGTTGGCTTCTTATTGATATTTATTATTTTCTTTTCATCAACCAATTACCAGAATGTAAACATGAAGATCACAAGAAAATAATGAATACAAGAAATAGGCTCCAATCCAGGGAAAAACCCCTCTAAGGGGAAAACCCAGAAAAATTATCTTCTTATAGAATCAATTCAAAATGAGATGTCCAAGACCCATGACCATGAAAATACTCCAACCCTCTAGATGTCAAGTCAAACCCTCCTTTTGCACAACAAATCCATCAATAGCAAAAGACCAGCAACATGTATAGCATCAGAAAATAATCCTTCAATAAGAGATGTGTTAAGGCAAAACTTCCACAAATCTAATCCCTTCTTCTTCTTGTCAACTTCAGACTTCAACCTTCCTTTCTTTTGTGAAATTTCAAAACAGATCATTCCAATGTGTGTGTCCAAATGAGCTCAACTCTTCCTTTATTTATACTGTCCACAATGTTCAAATAGACATGTCTTATGGGGCAGGGTTGACTTGACAGGTAGGGCCGACTTGGCATCTAGAGGCAATTTTGACCCAAACTACACATTAGAGAAATTTTGAGATCTAAAATGGGCCTCCTAAGGAATATTATATAATAATAGTGGAAATAATAAAATAAAATTAGATTGCATCATCAAATTTTAGAGGGAAAAAGGAAAAAACTATTTTTCAACTCGTATTTTCAAGTTATCTCCCTATGGTTTTACTCAAACTTCGAGTGGAAGCACTCATTAGTTGCATAATTTAATTCCTCATCCAAAGAGCACCCATGTTGCATACTTCTGATGGACCCTGCTACACGAAAAATGAGAAATACATGAAAAAATGTGATTGCAATCACATTTTTCATGTATTTCTCATTTTTCGTGTAGCAGGGTCTATTGGAAGTATGCAACATGGATACTCCTTGGATGAGTAATTAAATTTTGCATCCAATGAATGCTCCTGCTTGAAATTTGAGTAAAACCATAGGGGGAGAAGCTGAAAATATAAGTTGAAAAAATAATTTTTTTTTTATTTTATTATTTTTTAATCTTTTTACTTTTTAACTCCAAAAATGGTGAATCATCCCTCATGGTTGACATTATCATCTTGAATCCTATTGCCTCCTATAAAGTTGATTTTGGTTGTACATTTTTGTTTCGAGGCCCATCTTTTACCTCAAAATTTCTCTAATTAATTGAAAAATATATTTTTCCCTTTTCTTTATAATAGGTCCAAATAAGACTTTGACTCTTTCACTCAAAAAATCCTAGAAGCATGAAGAATATGCTTATCTAATAAAATAATAGTAAAAATATTTTTCTTCTTTTTGCTTTTTATATAATGATACAAGTACAATGACAATTAGGAAGATTGAACCTAGTTACATTTTTCTTTACTCCCTCTAAACTAAGGAGGTATTCATAATTACACAACAAGGTACAAGGATATTCTCAAATTGAAATATTCTCATAAGAATAGTCAAATTGATAAGCCATCTTAAGCATCAACATATTGACCAACATTGTCAACACAGCAATATAGCAAGATCTTGACTAACAAGCTCTATATCTCCACTATATTAGAGCACAATGATGGGAGACATACAAATGGAAACCACTATAGCCTCTTAAGGCACATACACCATTAAGATGTTCACTAGGTATGTCCTTTTAGGGCTATTATTGTCTTGTATTTTCAATCCTCAAATAATATCAGTCCTCTTCGACCACTCTTATCTTGGATACCTTTTCTAATCCTCAAAGAGTGTTGATCCACATGACTACTTCCTATCTTGGATTCCAAATCCTTAAGGAGTATCGATCCCTAGATGCTTATCTAATCCTCTATTTTCCCTACCAGAGCCTTAACTAAGTCTTATCGTTGTTAGTCCTGGTCTAGTGCATGACACATGGAGAATACAGTGTCCCTAATCACTCCCTCTCAATTAGGGAGACTTAACCATAAGCTTCATTTTGTCTCGTTCATTAGCTACATGTTCTGTCATGGAGATCTTTGAGTAGTAGTTACAGGGCTCCTTCTCACATCATCATATCGTTCTTGAGCTTCGACATTCCTAGAAGCCAAATGGTTTGCGGACCCAAATTATTTGACACACTATCTTCATGACAGAGTTTCTCAACTTCTAACAACATCCCATTATATCAAGCTTCAACTTTTCTAGATCTTTGTTAGTAATCATATAATTTTGTCATCAAATGGTTCATTTATCATCTTCAAGGAGCTAGAAATTCTCACAGCTACTAGCATATGTCTTCTATTCTTCATAACAAAGTTCTACCTCATATTCTTCAAGGAGTCATGTCAGCTTTCTAATATCAATTTTTTCATCATGCTTATCCAAACAATACATGTGTTCCATGATTAAACCATGCAGTTGTAAGTATCCAACAAAAAATCTTAACTACTATCTTTCTATCCTCGACATATACTTCTGCAATATGTCTTTCCAGGGAGCCAAATCATCTCTCAAACAGATCATCAATATCGAAGTTACCAATTCATAATGGCTTCAAGTCAAGGTACGAGATTCTTCATGTCAAATATTTCTACTAGTTCCTTTTGATGGCAATAGACCTTTTGCATTGGTCTATCACATATTGCAACCGAGTTTTGCTTCATGTTCTTTAGCTCATGATGATCACTTTGGAACAAACCAATCATCGATCTTTAATATCAAGGTCTTTTCAATTGCCATTTTTCATTTGAGGTAGGTGGACTTATTGTCCTCTAATTGACTTCCTTGATGTAAGATTTAGACTACTCCTTTTTTTTCAAGCTTTGCCACATTATTCCACTTCTTTCTTTTGTCAATCAAGCTTTTAGATAGAGCTTGCCTTGACCTATAACCTTGGTTAGAAGACTTATGAAAGAACAAGAAGACAAAATATAAAGATAGTAGCATTAGTAATAATCAAGAAGATATTAAATACTTATCGCTAAAGGAAGGATGACTCCTTATTCTTGGACCCTTTTTCATGAAATCTTGTCTTCAGATCATCACGATATAATACATGTCATCCTTAAGGACTAGGTTCATTTTCCTTTCATAGTGGAAATAATCAATTAGGGTTTCTATTTATATGGTTTCTCCTTTTATTCCATACTTGGCTAGGGTTTACAAACCCTAGATAACCACACCTGTCATTTACAAATTGTGGAGTTCTGCAATCACACAAGAGATTTAGTTGCAAAACCCTAGATTTTTTAAGGTCTTCAACAACTATCTTGATAAGAATATCAAATTCTATGTAAACCTTGGAATCTTTCATAGTTATCAAGACTTGTTATTCAAGCATTGCAAAATGTTGCAAAACCCTAATGATATTGTTTGACATGCCTTTTATCTATTTCATTAGATTACAAGATCTAGTATTTATATGTAGCATAACATCATATTCTTACATGTGATTGTCTCTACTATATATAAAGACCCTTTTCATGATCATTGTCATGATCTAAAGAACAAACATTGTATGTACCTCTTTTGAATTTTACCTGTCCTTTGACTTGTATTCAATTGTCATGAGTCAACTTCCTTCAACAAAGATGTCTTAACTTCTCCGGCTATATAACCTTCGTTGGGCTACTAGTTTTGTCATTAGTTTATATATATATATATATATATATATATATATATATATATATATATATATATATATATATATATATATATATATATAGATATATATTGTTTCTCATATTCATCATGCAAATATGAGCTTCAAGTACTTCATGTTTTTTGATAATATTAATTTACTTTTCCGAGTTTTGGTTCCTTCTAAACAGGTCGGCTTCATGGTGAAATTCATTGTTTCTATATGTATAGAAACGAGATATCATAACTGCTTGAGAACATTTCACAATCCAACATTGTCATATATTCTAGTTGTATATCATAAGTGTGAGGAAACTTTGTCATACTTGGGTTACTCCCGAGATTCATTAGATCAATGAGGGTCACTGTGCCATATGTCATTTTCTACTAGAACGGAGATAGAGAGTCTAAGCCATTGTAGTATAATGTGAGTTATAGAATGTGGTATATGTATCATAGGAATAGAGTATTACCTGCATATATGTGTCATACAAAATTATACGAAGTATATTCCTGCACTTGTAAATCATTGTCATTATATGTGCTTCCACGGTGAGCAATACTACAAACCAGAGAACCATAAAATTCAACATTAGTGCATACTTCATAGGATCAGAGCTTTTGATTAGGATTTCCATAGACTCCTCTTTAAGGATGCCAACTGAGATGTGATGTTCAAGGCACATTTTCCAAACCTTAGCTCTGATACCATGCTGAGAAATCTGGAGGCTTGCAAAGTATATTATATTTCTCTTCTTTGATAATTGTTTTTGAAGTTTGTTGGCTTCTTATTAATCTTTATTATGTTATTTTCATCAACCAATTACCAAAACATAAACATGAACATCGCAAGAAAATAATGGACACAAGATATAGACTCCAAGCCAGGGCAAACCCCTCCAAGGGGAAAACCCAAAAAAATTATCTTCTTATCGAATTAGATAAAAGTGAGATGTCCAAGACCCATGACCATGAAAAGACTCCACCCCTATAGATGCCAAGTCAAACCCTCCTTCTGCACAACAAATCCATCAATAGCAAGTGACCAGCAACATGTACAACATCAAAAAATAATCCTTCAATAAGAGATGTGTGAGGGCATAACTTCCACAAATCCAAATAGACATGTCTTCTAGGGAACGACCGACTTGGCATCTAGAGGCAATTTTGACCCAAACTAAGATTTGAAAATTATATTTTTTTTCCTTTTTCTTTACAATAGGTCCAAATAGGACTTTGACTATTTGACTCAACAAATCCTAGAGGCATGAAGAACATGCTTATCTAATAAAATAATAATAATAAAATTATTTTTCTTCTTCTTCTTTTTGCTTTTTACATAAAATACATAATGATACAAGTACAATGACAATTATAAAGACCGAACCTAGTTACATTTTTCAACAAGGAGTGCTATAATGATTGTATTGAGGAATGATTAGCTGAGAGAGTAGTACTTGTGTCATGTGGGTAGCTTATCTCTAGATCTTGAGATGTACTTGTTGTACATTTCATTAATATATGTGATACTTATTATTTCCTCCAATTATGTGAGTTTATTATTGAGTTAATGGGCCCACATGTGAATTCCACAACATTGTTATGGCTTAACAAGCTATTGGTCTAGTTACATCTCCACATTCAACTATGGACATGATATATTGTAACATATGGCAATTATGTCTAATGTATCAAAGCTATATATCCGTGGTATTTTATTTCATTCATAATGTCAACAACTAAATATCAGATTCCCTCAGTAGTTATGCCAAAATGTATCATGAAGGTTGTTTGAAACATAATCCTCTTGGGTTATGTAAACTTGGCTCATTCTCGAATGGAAGAAGAAATGCCTCAAGTGAAGGCCAACAGTCATAGAAGTATAAGAGACCTCTTGGAAAATGAAAACCAAGGGTCAGGTAAACTGTGCATTAATATGTATACTTTGTGAGTAATACACATCACACATTTTATTTAAAATTTTCTATTATTTTTGTGTGTGTATATGTGTGTGTTCAATAGTGGTATAAAAACCTATCAATTGTTCACCTAGGTGCTCTACCATTCTAAAATTTTGAGTTGTCTCCACCATTTTCCCTGCTATCTCTTTACAATCCTAATTGATATCACTGCCAAGTTGCTTGCTATTATTTTAGGGCTCGTTGACGACTCAAAGGCAGACAAAACCATTTTCCTTGTTATTCGCCTCATAACCTCCGACCCTAGCAAGGTACTTATTAACTTTCCTAAATACATAGCTACATCTGTTATGGTTGATCTCACTATTGCTATCCCATTTAAGGATTGCCGTCATTGTTCGTTCTTAGTATATTTAATTCTATTCAATTATCCTATCTATTTTATGTCGACTAAGCTTATCCATACCATTAAAGACAAGGACAAAAAGTAAATTGAGATATACAATTGGACAACTTTAATATATATAGGTCATGTCCCATCTGCCTATCATCAGTATATAGATCGTTTTTCCTTTTATTTAAGAATTAAACTACTTGGAGAATTTGCAAACAGGATATTTGACGAAAAGAAGAGGATGGTAAGGCTGACTGAAGAGGACAGTGTAGAGAATTGGTTCCTATATCCTGGTTATTCCGTAATTAGGATATACAACTTTGAGAAAGAGTCATATCGACTACCAAAATTCATCACGCCTTTAATTTTTGTTTATGAGGCCTTAAGACAAAGAATTATTGTAAATGAATTTCACTTTGACTCAAAAAACAAAAGGTCACTTTTTAGATATCCTTACTCAACTCAACCCCTTATTGCTAAAATAAAGATGTTGATGTAATTGAAAAAGAAATTATTATATTTGGTTTACTTCATGATGATTATTGGCACTATGACCCTCTTGGGATAATTTCTAATCTAAGAAAATAGGAAGGACTTTCAGCATATATCCATCAGAATAGGAAGGAAGTCAAAAAATTGGCTAATGCTCTTTCCCCTCCAAGCGGTCACATTCAATGGTGAAGCAGATGTCTTTGGAACAAAGTCAGGCAAGAAAGAAAGAGAAAATTAGGCTCTAATGTAAGTGGTAGCCCATGCTTCCAACACATAATCTACTCAGCCCTTGGCAGCTATATTGCCTCCTATTATGAAAACAAAGTCAAAGTCTCTACAATTAGAGCAAGCCCAGCCTAGTGTAAAATCTAAGGAAGGCCGGGACATAGACACTAAGGCCTTTGAGTAAATAGTGGAACAATTGAGCAAAGAGATGCAACATACCATCCACGAAGCCCAACCCAAAGATTTTGGAGCACAGGCTTTAGATGTGAGGCACATTTTATCAAAGAGAACTCAATGGACACCTTGGTGAAAGAATTGAGGTTATTTCCTCAACATGCCCAGGTAGTTGAAGAAGTGGTATTAACTGAAATGGTCACTACCACTGAGCCAAGATTTATTACATTTGTAGATTTCGATACATATATTGTTAACCTTACTGTGCTATAACCTTAAGTGGATGAGAAACAAAAATTGGTTGGCTCAAGGGCCTCTTCCATGGAAATAAATTTAGGAAAATTATCAGACTATGATGTGTTGAAATGGCATAGACAAGCTGGTGAAATTGTTGCCAGATGATTATAGGACTCCACTACTAGTAATAGGAAGTTGCAAGCCATGCTTAAGAAAGTCTCAGAACAACTCCACATTGGATGAGCGACTTTGAGGACCAAAGCCAACAAAATCAAAGAACATGAAAACAGGATAGCAAAGAAATCCAGACAGCCCAAAGAGGCTAGTTCCTTCAAGAAGCTATTGGAAGAGAAGGAGAAAGGAATAAAAAGTTTAAAAGAAATAGAAAAAATTATGGATTGTGACGCTAACATCCTAATTCAAGCTTTTGAAAAGTGTGAAGAAATTGAAGGTCAATTATAAATGATGTAGGCTTCCCTTCAAGCATAGGATAAAGAACTTAATGAGAGGCGAATTCAGATGGAAAACCTCAACGAAGAATTTCGCAGCAAAAGAAAAGCAACATCTTAAAAAAATCATAGAATATAAAGATACTATTGATAAAGCCCTTGCTACACTCCAAACCTCAAACACTGAGAGTCTAAACCTCCTACAACTAAAAGTTTCATAGTTATAAAAAGAGCTAAAAGATGTAAAACTTGAAAAGGAACACACTGAGAAAAGGGAGATCGTACAAGTCCAACGTAGAAATGAGATGATTGAACAACTATAGGGCACCCTGAAGAAGAAGCAGAATGAAATCATGTCTTTGAGGAAGGTACTAAGAGTACCCTGAACTAGAAGGCAGGGTCTCATCCAAACAAAGGAAGAAATATGGAGAGAAATTAATTAGAAGATTTTAACAGTTCAACCTTATGTGATCATTCTGATAAATTGTGAAAAGGGGATGAAATGAAGAATGTTAATTTAGAAGTGAGAAAAATATCTTCTATACTTGAAGAGAGGTTAAAGGATGTCGACCAACTTATCGATTTCATCAAAGGATGTAGAACAACTTATCGATTTCATCAATACTCTCGAGGATGAGACCCTCACTGACATGAATCTCCAAAAAGGGACAAATGTATCTTCTTTGTGTGCATGGTAAAGGAAAATCACGAATGCATGTTGCTTATGAAAGGGGAGTTTGAAAAGGCTAACAAGGAAATTGAAAAATTCAAGAACGAACGGAACTATCTGGGCAGGTTCGGAGTCCCCACTTTTTGGGGAAGGAAAATTGGTTGGTATCAGATGTGGAGTTCCACGAGAAGCTGAAGGCCACCGAAAAATATCTTAGTTGCCCATCTAGCATCAGCATTTCGCCTCACTTAGTCATCAATGCCTTATTCGGGGATTTTAACATATTGGATGGAATAGATAAATTGATACAAATTCTCCCTATGGCTCATTACCAGCTCAAATCGTAGTTAACGGTAGTAATAACCAAGTACGAGAACGTGCCTTGGTTATCACCTCTTGACCGGGATAAAATTGCAAAGGTCAGGGGGCATCTAAGTTGGAACATAATCTTAGAACAACTCGCTTCTAGCACAAAGACAGTTCAAGCAGTTCAGCTCATGCAATCGGTTATTGATATGCTAGAAGGAAGGATCGAAGTGGCACTTAATACTCCTCAAGTAGGCTAAGAAGTTGGGATCCCAAAGTTCGTCGCATGTTGCCATATCAACGAAGCCAAAGGCATCTAAAGTGTTTGTTAAAATGCAGAGGCATTCGTAGGAAATATATTGGTTTATTTCTAATCAAGTCATTTAAATTATAATATGAATAGTTTTAAAAAACAGTTATGTTAGTTCGGTAAGTTTTATGTATTTATGAAACGAACCTTTCGTCGAATTGATTAGGGTACCCCCTATTTTATTCGATGCAAATTATCTATGATATTTTTGTTTTAATATATATTATTGATTCAGAACTTATTGATAGATTAATCTGAGGACGGAGGAACGACTATACTATTTATAGTGTCTTCTTTGACTGTTTATTTAGAAATGTAACTTTAATCTTGAGCACATAGTCATTTTTCTTTTGCTTAGATGTTTATTTTTTTCTTTAAATTTTTATGTGTCTCTAATATTCATTTCTAATGTATGAAATATGTCCTTGAGTCAATGATATTTTTATTTTAAAGAAACCTAATTCTTTCTGCCTGCGACGTCTAATTATTACAATGTTCTTCCTTTATTAATATCTGGTCTTACTCTCTTCACTTGTTGAAGATCATTATAGTTGTATTCAGGGAATACCCCCTGTGGTGTATAGGAGACCAGTCTGAAGCACCTAGAGTGGAAGGACTAAGTCCTCATCGAATGTGTTCTTAAGTTGTTTCCGGTCGGGAACAATTTGAGAACCAATATTCTTCTGTTGTTGTTGCCAGGGAGCGAAATATTTTTAATCATTTATTTCATGACTATCCCTGACCCGTTGCAAGCTCATATTCTTTTTGGGTTAGCCAACCAACATAGTATTCTGAACGGTTTATATAATTTGACTTTGCAGGTCTCACATACCCCTGATAAAGTCCAAAGGAATTGGGAGGTTTTAGCCTAGGAGGACGAGCCCGCGTAGCCTAATCCTAACATACCATGACAACAAGAAAGGCTGAGGCCCTGACCTTGCTAACGAAGGTGCACATTCACCACTTTACCAGGTACTCTTATCTTGAACGCCTACTATATCATATATTATATTATATTAATATATAATATATATATATATTAAATATATAGATAAGAAGGAAATAATTTTAAATAATGTATGACTTAAAATATATCATTGGCGACTCCAACTTGGATACCCCGAAATGCATAACAAGGTCGACTTCAGACTTAATCCATACACTTTTAGACGACCCAGAATTATTGGTAATTATCGCGAATAGATAGGGAAGACTCGAAGAGTTTAGGCACAGTGGCCATATGTCCCAAGATCCTAGAACAAGGGAGAGTCTACGACCTCTTACTCCTCCCCACAAGTCTTAAGCAATAGCCAGATCATCAACTTCACACACCGAAAACTACCTTATTTATGTCCCTTCTTCTAGAATCAGTCCACCTCCATCCCCTTACCAGTATCTACCACCTTCTCCTCCTTCTCCACCAGCCATGAATGCATGGGTAAATGCACGTTACCGCCGCCTCAACCTTCAAGGGAAGTTACATGATATTCCCCAAAAGTATGATAAGAACCTTCCAAGATTCGACAATGAAGGGGAACACACTGCAGAGGAGTAGGTAATCAAATTTCAAGACTATTGCAAAAACCTCGGCACAGAAATGATGATATTTGTATGAGGCTTTGTGTACAAAATCTTGAAGGAGATGCTAGGAAATGGTTTAGGACCCTTAGGCCCAACTCTATCGATACAATGGACAAACTAGTTGAATTGTTTCTTAAAAAGTTCAGAGTTAAAAAGAGTAACCAACTTTGGTTAACCGAATTTGCAGCGTTAAAGCTAAAACCTCACGAGTTTGTTGTTGATTTCAATAAAATATTCATGAAATGTTATAACCAACTCCCAATTGGCGTATGTCGTCGCATATTCTTCTGCCCTTGATGATGATCTTTCTTTTTCATTAAGAGAAAGAGAGCCCTCCACTCTAGCTGACGTGCAAGCTAAGGCTTGCTCATGTTAGGGAAACCTAATTGCCACTGATAAGTGTGGTGTCAAAGACGGTTGGTCCGAAGGAAAGAAAAACGCTATTGAATCTACACCTCAGCTTCCGAGATCTTTTTCTTTTCAAGAATAGAATATCTAAGAGATGGCTAAGCTCATTAAGTTTTTAACTAACAAAATCCAAAAAGTAGAGATCGATATCAGGGCACCACCCCCTGTTGCCCAAAATCCTCCCTTACAACAGAATTTTCACCCTAATGCTAAAAATCTTCCTAACATATATCATAATTTACCCCAAAGAAATCAACCTCCCTACCATTGCTATTTCAATCCTCGAATCCTTCAGAGAGGGCAGCGGGGAGAGGAACCCCCTATTTAGCCTCTGTTATAAAACAATACCAACCTCCTTGAAGATTACGATGATGAAGTTGCTAGTCAACTAATGAATCCTAAGGAAGAGGAATATCCTCGTATTATCTCTATTGATCCCTTTGACGATTGTGCCCAAGAACCAACCGATTATATAGAACAAAATTTTTGGACTCCTGAACTTCAATGTTTCGCTGAACATTTGGAAGCGTAGTTCCAACACAAGTACAATCTGCGACCCAGGGAGGAGCAAGTAACCTGAGAACAGATACCAAACAAAGCTCCTCTTAAACATGATCAAATTCAAGATACACCCAAAGAGTTCTACCCTCGGGACTCAAAACCACACCCTATGTCTAATTTTAATCTACAAAATGAGTTGGATAAATTGAAAATCAACATGCCCCCTAACCGAAATAATTAAAGTTCCTACTTATAAACAAGAAATTAATACTTTCTTAAAAAATACTAATACTTTGACTCATGAGATGGAATACACATATAACATTAACATCCAGGATGATGCCCCCAAAATCATTATTGGACCGCATTTGTAAAAAGATGACAGTTTAGTTCCACCCTTCTACATCAGCGTAAAAATCCATGATTGGACCTTACATAATTGCATGTTAGATTCTAGGGCATCCCATAATATTATGCCCAAAGAGATCATGGACAAGCTTGGGTTAGATATTACCTAGGAGTATAAGGATCTATATTTTTTCTATTCCTAGAGGGTAAAATGCCTTGGAATGATCAAAGACTCGGTGGTCGTCCTTGCCCAAGTCCTTGTTAAGAGTATAGTAATGGACGTACTGGTGGTCGATGTTCCACCAAACTATGATATGCTTCTTTCCAGGAGTTGGGAGGCTAAATTAGGTGACTCATTGCAATTAGACCTATCTTATGCCCCCATTCCCTTTTTTGAAGGAGGTACTCGCCAATTCTATAGGGAATCTTGTTGGAAAATCAAAGATATTATATTAGGGTTTGATTCTTCGATCTTGATAATTACTTGTGAGTGTGTTGGATTCTTTTACTTATTTATTATCTTATCTTTCATCAAGCAATTATACATACATGAAGATCAAAAAACAAGAGACACAACATATAGGAACATGCCAGGGAAAAACCCCCCTCGAGAGGAAAACCCAGTCAAAGTAATTTTTCCTTTCAATAGTAATCATTGAGACTCTTCACCCTAGATCGAGACCAAAATTTCCCTCCACACCATGTCAACCTCCAAGATCTTCGACCTCTTCCAGCAACTTCGACTACGCAGTAGATCCCAGCAGCATGCAACTTCTGACAATAGCAAAACCTTAGGAGACTTCAATCTCCTAAACTAGACCACGAAACAGAGAGAGAGAGGCACAAAAACTTAGAATTTCCTCTTCTCTAGAGACTCCCCCAAACTCATACATCTTTTCTCCTTTCTGCGGCAGACTTCGCATCCCCATCACTTCCCAGAAGATGTCGAATTGCTTGTGAGAGTGATGCTTCCAAATGACTTCGACTTCCTTCTTTATATAGCCTTCTTGTGGGTCGAATGAGGGTCTCTAGGCTGACTTGATCTTCCTTAGGCCGACATGATGTGGAGGACACATAATTCATATTTTTCTTGGTTGAAAACCTTTTTACATGATCTAAAAGCCCAGGAAGGGTCTCTTTGAATGTACAATGACTCTATAAACCCAATGTTAATCCTAGGATTCCACAATGGGGACTTTGACTAATATATTGATGACCCAAGCATGAAACACATGCTTTAATAAGTCATTGTTACAATACTAAAAATTATTTTCTTTATTCTTTTGACAAGTACATTACATAATGACTCAAGTACATTATTGAATACCGAACATAGTTACTTCTCCAACAAATCTAGATTGACTTATACTATTAGTTAGAATAATTATCCTGAAAATTCCCTAGTATATGCTTATAACGATAATTTGGGTAACTTTGTGCTCATTGATTATGATGAAAAAAAAGCTTTGATGCACGAAAAGGAACATATCTCTAAAGTGCAAATGGACTCTAACATTGTCTGGAAAATGTTTTTTGATGGTGCATCTTTTAAAGCAATATATGGCACATGAATTGTTTTAATTTTGCCCAATCAACAGAACGTAATGTTCCCCTTTAGCTAAATTTTGAAACAATTAATAATGTCATTGAATATGAATCCCTTGTTTTAGGACTGGAGACAACACGTAAACTCAACATCAAAAATTTAGTTATTTTTGGCAACTCTAAGCTAGTGATCAAACAGGTAACTAACAAATGCCAAATGAAGCATCCTCGGCTAAAGGCATATCGAAATCAGGCATGGGATCTAATTGATAATTTTTTCTCATCCATTAACTTTACTACAGTCCCCGGAGAGAGGAACCAGTTAGTCGATTCCCTAGTCATCACTACCGCTACATTCACCCCTCCTGCTAAATCAAAGTTGAAATACGAAATCGAAATCCTATATCGACCTTCAATCCTAACAATGTTAAACATTGGCAGGTGTTTGAAGATGATCAAGAAATTGAAAGATGTATTGAGCTAATGGATGAATTTTTGGAACAGTGTATAGATGATGAACCTAAGGAAAGTCAAATAGACGTTAATGCCTCTTAGCTCAGGACTAAAATAGGAAGGCATGACATTGTTCAATTGAAGAAAAATACATTCCCAAAGGGCTTATTCCTTCACAAAATATTTTTGACCGCAACAATGCAGTTGCTAATATGACTCTTGGACACCTCAACTTAGAAGTGGAACTAGTAAATGTCGCTCACGGAGGACAAACCAAACTAGTTAATTTGTCTCGAGTTCTGCCACAAGAATTTAAAGAATGATATATTCATCTTTTGTCCAAATACTTTGATGTATTTTCATGGACCTATGATGACCTAAAGACATATGATCATAGCATAATCGAACATCGAATACCCTTAAAGGAATGTGTTAAGCCTTTCAGGCAGAAACTCAGACATGTTAACCCCCTTTTGTTACCTCCAATCGAGAAAGAAATAAAAAAACTTCTAGATGCTAATATAATTGTCCCTCTATGATATTTTGACTGGGTAGCCAATCTGGTCCCAATTAAAAAGAAAAATGGCGAAATTAGACTATGCGTAGACTTCAAGAACATAAACTGAGCTTTGTTGAAGGTCAATTATCCATTGCCCAATATGGATACTATCCTAGAGAGGATGGTGGGAGCCACTCGTATCTCCATGATGGGCGATTTTTTAGGTTACAACTAGATTGTTGTACATAAGGAAGATACGTTTAAAACGACTTTCACTATCCCTTAGGGGACTTTTATTTATCAAAGGATTCCATTGGGACTTATGAATGCAGGGGCCATTTTTCAAAGAGCCATGGACATTGCCTTTGCTAATGAGAAAGATAATTTCATAGTTTTATATTTAGATGACATGATTGTCTTTTCCCAAACCGATGAGTTGCATCTGAAGCATTTAGAAAAAAAATTTCATAAGTGTAGAAAGTATGGTTTGTCCTTAAACCCTAAGAAGCATTTTGTTGCCATGATAGAGGGTAAATTACTTGGTCATATTGTGTCATGGCATGGGGTTAAGATTGACCCTAAAAGGGTCTAAACAATTCAAACTACCCCTCTTTTCCTTATACCAAAAAGGAAGTCCAAGCTTTCTTGGGAAAAATCAATTTCCTCCACAGGTTCATCTCGAACTTTGTGGAAATAGTTAAAAATATAACCAATATTCTCAAGAAAGGGAAGGCGATTAAGTGGAATGAGGAGGCGAAACTTTCCTTTAAGAGGATCAAGCAAGCTATGATGGAGGCTCTAGTTTTAGTAAGCCCTTATTACACTAAAAATTTATTATTTTCCCTTTTGCTTCTGAGCATACGATAGATGTAGTACTTCTATAGAAGGATCACCAGTGTTATGAGCAACCTATTGCATTTTTTAATAAGGTCTTGTAAGCGACCAAGCTTAAGTATAATATTATAGAAAAGCAAGCTTATGCCTTAGTCAAAACTTTGAAACCATTTAGGGAATACATTCTGCAATCCAAATCCATTGTTTACCTCCCTCACCCAGTGGTGAAAGATACCAGCATGATATTTAGGGAAGGCGTGGAAAATTGATAGCTAAAATTCAATAGTATGACCTTGAACTAAAACCTATTAAAATTATCAAAGGTCAAGGGTTGGAAAAGTTTTTAACAGAAACTAATTTTGAATCATTAGGTGTCAATCAATATACTCTTATGGAATCAGCTGGAACGACTTGGGAGGAGCAGAATAAGCAGTCAAGGTTGTTGCTAATTCAATCAAGTTCCCCTCCACTCGGCCAAAGATTTACCTCTTCTTACTAGTATGGGGGCATTATAAGCTACCTCCAGAACTTGCAGTTGCCGACAGACTTGAGTAAGTCCACTAAACGTTCTTTGAAGTTAAAAGTTGTAAAATAATGTATAGCATATGGAAAATTATATTAGAAAGACCCAATAGATATTTTACTCAAATGCATTCTACCTTACCAAACTGACTACCTTATCGCTCAACACCACAATTATGTGTGCGGTGGCCATTATGCTTGGAAAACCACTACACATAAGATTTTAAGGAGCGGCTTGTATTGGCCCACCTTGTTTATTTTACTCAATTGCATTCTACCTGACCAAATTGACTACCTTATCACTCAGCACCACAACAATGTCTGTGCTGGCCATTACACTTGGAAAGCCACTACACACAAGATTTTAAGGAGCAGCTTATATTGGCCCACCTTGTTTGTTGATGTAAACAAAAATGTCTGGGCCTGTCGCCAATTCCAAATTTTTGTTGGGGAAGTAGAAACTAATTGAATTGTCCTTAAAACCCATCATCATTGAAGCACCCTTCCAACAATGGGGGTTGGACTTCATTGGTGAAATTCACCCTCCTTGTAATCAGCAGCGCTGGATTATTACAGCCACGGACTACTTTACTAAGTGGTTTGAGGCTATTCCATTAAACAAGGTCAATGATAAGGTAGTCAAGGATTTTTGGGTGGAAAGTATATTTTCATGATTTGGTTGTCCCAAGAAAATCATTGTCGATAATTCTAAACCCTTATGCCCAGCGACTTTTCAAAAATTTTGTGACAATTATGAAATATTTCTAGGTCACTCCACTACTTATTACCCAAAGGGGAACGACCTAGTTGAATCCACCAATAAAAATATCTTGAAAATCCTTACGAAATATTTGAACTCAAAAAATAGAAGTTGGCACGTAATGTTGAAATATGTTGTATGGGAAAATGTTTATTTCATTGTATGGATTTTGCTACTAGGGTTTTTAGGTTTTGGCTGGAATTGGGTACAGGGTTTTGTCGTTGGTCACCATGGCGGGGCACGGAGGAGGGAGTTCAACTCCCTCCTACAGTCAAGTGGTTGCGGACAGAAGCAAGGGAGTTGGATCGCATCACTTCAAGAAACCAACGAAGGTGGTAACATATGCTAAGAATATAGAAAAATCGGAAACTATCAGACCTCAAGGACAGGAAGAGAATCATGAGGAAGCTAGTAAGGAGAAGAGGACAAAGGTTAGCAGTCCGAAAGTTTCTCCTATGAGTACATCAGGGGTCTATAAACCCAAGTCAACCACTATTTCTCGAGTCGTTTTAAGTGACCTAGCGCTACAGGTGCACAAAGACCACATGTCAGAATATTCTGTTATCTATAAATTTATAGGGATTTGGTCGACGGAGAAGGCTTTGCAAGCAAGGATAAAGAACCACTGGAAAACAAAGGGGGAAATTTAACTTCACCTTGGGTCCAAGGGCTTCTTCACGGTGGTGTTCACAAGCTTAGAGGATAAAGACAGAGTGTTCGAGGGAGGACCCTATTTTTACGCTTTTGCAGGCCTTTATATGAGACCATGGGTAATGAAATTTGTCCTAGAACGAGAAACCTTCACCTCGGTGCCGGTATGGATAAGACTCTATTCCCTTCCTTTAGATTATTGGCTGTCGGAGTCTCTAAAGGCTATCGGCAACAAGCTAGGGCATTTTATAAAGATCTCAGATGCTACTCTAAGAGGCAAATACATTTCCTTCGCCCGGATATGTGTGGAAATGGACTTATATAGGGCACTTCCGGATGCAATCATTTTAGAAGTGTATGATGAGGAATGGGTGCAGGTGGTGGACTATGAACACGTCCAATTTAGGTGCCTTAAGTGCCATGAGCACAGGCACCTATACAGGGACTGCCCATTGAACAAGCTGGAGAGTAATACGAAAGCCACTACAGGCAAGGATCTTGAAGGTTTTACTAAGGTTGGGGGTAAAGGGAAAGGAGGCAAGTGGTACCAAAAGAAAATTAATGAAGACGGATAATTGAGCCACAATAGTATCAAGATCTTAGAAGAAGAAGTAGAAAACAATGGGACAAACCAGGAATCGAAGAATATTCCCACTGAGAAGGAAAGGGATGCTAATATGGAGGATATACTAGAAAACATCAAACAAAAGGATGATATGCCGAGCATTATGGAGCTTAGTAGGGACCACGAGATGACCCCAAGTGAGGCTGGAATGGAATACCATGAACTGCAGGAGATTCTAGAGAGGGAGAATTTAGATGTAGAAAAGTTTATGGAGCAAGGAATCACCAAAGGGGTAGACTCTCTGCCAAAAGAGGAGTTTGACAGGGTTCAACAACTCTTCCTCTGGAGATCACAAATGAAGTGTTCTCGAGTCAAAATAAACCATGATAGCCAGGATAATATGGGAGTGAAAACAATGGAGGATACACCGATGCATTCTTCCAAGAACCCGGGTAGGAAAAGAGGAAGAAAAAACAGAATGAGTTGCTAAGCGAATGTGGGAAACTTATGATTAACTCAGGTAAGATGAGGGATCTTACCAGTTACTCCTTTATAAATCTTTCTTAATGAAGCTTACAACCTGGAACATTATGGGTCTAGGAAGTAAAAGGAAACAAAGAACTCTTAGCAATAGAATGAAAGAAGAAAAATCAGATATGGTTTTTATTCAGGGAACAAAATGTTCGATGGACAAGATCAGAGAGATACACAGCAAAAGGTTAATCAAGTATGAGTATCTAGAGGTTAAATCGGATAACTCGGTGGGTGGGATTCTTACTCTATGGGATCCTCAAAAACTTGGAATCCTGGATGCTGAAGCTTCTAGGAACTATCTATCGCTAGTGATTCAACCTTTGGGTGATAAGGAGATCTACATGATCACTAACGTCTACGGTCCTAAAAAACTAGAAGATAAACTTAACCTTCTCACCTCCCTTGAAAAGCTGAGAGAGAGATATCCTGATATGCCATGGATTCTAGCTAGGGATTTCAATATGATCAGATCTCTTACAGAGAAAAAAAGGCGGCACCAGAAAACTAGGAAGAGACTCCATTACCTTCCAGAACTTCATGAATAACATGGGGCTAGTGGACACCGAAACAGTAAATGGCACTTTTACTTGGAATAATAAGAGGGGAGGGGCTTCTCAAGTCACCTCTAAACTAGATAGATTCATAATCTCAGAGGACCTCCTTCTCACAGGCCTTGATATGTCAAACTTAATCCTTCCCTTCGGAGGCTTGGACCACTGGCCTATTCAGCTTGAAGCTATTTTCATTGGTACACCTAGGAACAAACCTTTTAGGTGTGAAAATGTTTGGCTCTCTCACCCTAATTTCACCAACAATATTGACAAATGTTGGGCGGAAGATATGCCCGTTCAAGGCACTAAAATGTTCATGTTGCAGCAGAGACTTAAACACATCAAATATAGGCTTAAAGATTGGAACAAAAAAGAGTTTGGTAATACTTTTAAAGCCAAAAGAGAAGTTGAGCAGAAACTCCAAGAGATTAATCAGATCATCATCTCAGAAGGTTTTACCGAGGAACGGAAAATTCAGGCTGACTCTTTTCAGAACGAATGGGACGATCAGTGCATGCAAGAGGAGATTTTCTGGAGACAGAAATCGAGAATGCAATGGATTAGGGAAGGAGAAAGAAACACAAAGTTTTTTCATAGATCAACCTTGGATCACAGATCTTATAACAAAATTTCAAAACTTAAAGATTCTCAAGGGAAAGAGCTCGTCTCTCACAAAGAAATGGAATCTGTCCTAGTTCAACACTTCCTTAGCATAGCAGAGGAGCCTCTCGTCGAAAAATCTCGGTTCATTAACAAAATCACCAAGTTCATTCCTAAGCTTGTAACTAGGGAAGACAACCACAATCTTAACAGGCCAATGTCTGAAGAGGAGGTTATTGAAGTTATCAATGAGATGAAAAATGGGAAAGCTCTTGGCCCTGATGGTTTCAATGTGAAATTCTTCAAATCTTGCTGGAAAATAGTCAAACAAGATATCCTTGATGTTGTGGAAGACTCTAGAAGATCCAAAATTGTTTTGAAAGCTCTTAATGCCTCTTTCATAGGTTTGATTCCAAAGCAGGAAAAAGCTATGACACCTGACAGATTCAAACCCATAGCCTTATGTAATGTGGTGTACAAAATTATTTCGAAAGTGTTCGCTAACAGACTCAAGCCTCTTCTTCCTGCTTTCGTCTCAGAGGAGCAAACTGGATTTGTGAAAGGAAGACAGATTCTCAACAACATCATACAAGCTCACGAGGTGGTACACTCTCTTAAGAGCAATAAGCAAGCTGGTATGATCATGTAGATTGACCTAGCGAAAGCTTATGATAAGCTAAGTTGGTCTTACATCAGGGCAGTGCTAAGAGCTTATGGCTTCGACCACAACTGGATAAGATGGGTTATGGCCCTTGTATCCATGGCTAGCTTATCCATTCTGCTTAACAGCTCTCCCTCTAGAACCTTTATGCCTTTTAGGGGTCTCAGACAAGGGGATCCGCTCTCCCCCTTCCTCTTTGTTCTCATGATGGAAGGGCTAGGTAGAGCGATCAAAATGGAAAATTCTGAAGGGAGAATCCATGGTTTGAAACTTACCTTGAATGGTGCTACTTCTACTCATCAACAATTTGTTGATGACACAATGCTATAGGGCATTCCTATGGTCAAGGTCTCAGTCTTCAGGTAAATTGATAGGGACAGACTCAGCATCACCAACACTTTGAAGAATTGGAGGAAATAATTCTCAGGTAATGAAATCATTAACAAGGCCTGAAATATGGTTCCAGGCTTTATTATCTGGGATGTCTGGAAAGAACGCAATGGCGGGATTTTCAAGAACAAAACAGGCTCGACCCAGAACATCATTGTCCAAATTTTACGATAGCTCAAAGATACAGTAGGAGCCCTTGTGTGGAAAATTATTGAGGACCCCCTTCGCTCCAAGATGCTCGCATACTGCTGCAGTTGGGTCTCCATTCTCTGGTTCCCCAAGGCACTGTCAAGGGTGTGAGCAAAACAACTGCTGGTAAATATATATGGAAGCCTCCTCCTCATGGTTTTTTAAAAATCAATATAGACGGGGCCTCTAAGGGCAACCTAGGGATGGCTGGATTTGGCGGTGTCATAAGAGACTAGCAAGGGCACATAAAGGATATCTTTCACAGTCATTTGGGGACTGCCACTAATAACATGGCAGAGCTCATGCCCTTAGAGCAGTGCCTGGAAATTCTGATGGAGTCAAATTTACACAACGCCATCATTGAAGCCGAATCTGAATTGGTCATTAATGCGGCCAATAAAATGTGTAATGGAATGACATGTGCGAAGAAAATCAAATATGTTCGTTGATCGTCTGGTGAATGAAGGAGTGCTATGTAAGGAAAGCTATATTCGGTACGACGATTCTATACCCTCTGGTAAATAGTGTGATGATTGTCAATGACAGACGGCCAAAGACATGACGTACTTCCATACCATGAATAATGAGGAGGAAGACTAGTGGAAGTAGGAGAGAGAGGAAGTCCTTGAGCCTAGTTGAAGTGTTGCAATAAATCCTAACCGTCGATCCCACAGTCAATGCTTACGGCATAGCTAACTACAGGGGAGGAGTATTTGGTAGACAACGTGCTAGTTGAACAGCTCCAAGCCATAGGTTTTGATGGCCTTCGTTATTGAATGGATATCGGGTTTGAAAATGGTCAAAGGTTAAGTCTAAGAGCAAACCCGAAGTTTTATAGACCAATGGTTTATAATCTATATCGGCTCCGTGAAGCGGGTAAGTGTCGTGCAAGTTTCCAATGCGATATCATTGAGGACCGTCGGATCAAATGGGTTTTGATCGAATGGATATCAAGTCTTAAATTGGTTGGAGGTTAATTCTAAGCGCGGACCTGAAGTTTTATAGACCAATGATTTATAATCTATATCGGCTCCGTGAAGCGGGTAAGCGTCGTGTAAGTTTCCGATGCGATATCATTGAGGACCGTCGGATCAATTGGGTTTTGATCGAATGGATATCGGGTTTTAAAATGGTCGGAGGTTAAGTCTAAGAGCGGACCCCAAGTTTTATAGACCAATGGTTTATAATCTATATCGGCTCCGTGAAGCGGGTAAGTGTCGCGCAAGTTTCCGATGCGATATCATTGAGGACCGTCGAATCAATTGGGTTCTTATCGAATGGATATCGGGTTTTAAAATGTTCGGAGGTTTTTTCGTGTAAGGTTTTGGCTTTTGTTCACCCTGTTGTTTGTTAATCATCAACGGGTATGTCCTTTGTTGGTCTTTACACTTGTAAAGACGTGTACCATATGTAATCTTTTTTTCGGGTAATTGAAGTCTCCACTCTTACTTGACCAAAAAAAAAAAGAAATATGTTGTATGGGCAGATAGAGTTAGCACAAAAAAGTCAATCGGTACTTCTCCCTTCCAACTAGTTTATGGTCTAGACGTTGTTGCTTTTTCCAAGGAAAAATCGAACCTTTTAAATAAGAAGTTACATCTGCAGAGCGAAAGCATTATTGTTTCTGTGTAAATTGAAGAACAGAAACATAAAAGTCTATGACAAGTCCACAAAAGGCAACATAAATTGGGCCTCTCAAAAAAGAGAAAACAACCCACATATACGGTCCAATATAACACAAGTATCATTGTGACAACAATAACTAGACATAGATATAGTTTATACATCAGACACATGAAATCTGTCAAAAATGAAGCATAGAGAGGGTTGAAAAAACAAAAAACTAGATCCCATCTGTAAACTTGTAGCAATGACAATATCCAAAAATATGGCCTGTCAAGGGATGAAAGGTGGATGATCATATTCCAAGATCGTCCTGTCAATAGTCTCTCAGACATGCCAGCTACCCAGAACCTATTGAACACCCTCTTTAGATAAGAGGTATGCCTAAGAGTTCTCTTCCCATGATATGTGGCAAACAGAAATAAAGTCAAAATGATGTTTGATGAACTGAATTTCCTTTATGATTGGAAGAAAGATATGATTTTGACATCTCTACACTGCATTAAACCAATTTATGGCATTCAAGGAATCCCCAAAAACTTTCAACTTATGTCAAGTTCCCTTGCCCAACACAACAATAATTTCAAAGATAAAATCTCCACATAATTGTTTGTTCCAGATCCTAGGCCAATTTTGGATTTTTAGTGTCTTTCATTGTTGAGGTGAATTATCAGACCGCTCCCACATCGTCCCTGCGCATCGGATGCTCCATCGAAGTATGACCACAAGATTTGTGGATTTATTTGTTCTTCTCTAATAATCGTGGAACACGGCCTAGATGTTGTTACCCCACTCAATCTTGATTCTAAAATTATGAAAAATATACAAGAAATTAAAGAAGAACCCAATGATTTGCAAAGAATAATAAATTAAATGATTCATTCGCATCAAGAGAGATAACGAACTTATGAAAGGATAGTTAGGCACCAAGCTAAGGTCAAACAGTTGTTTGACAAGCGTGCCCAAGATAGAATATTTCTTCCTGGGGACTAGGTTCTAAAATGGGATAAGAAAAATGAAGAGCCTAGCAAGCATGGGAAATTCAATAATTTATGGCTCATTCCTTTCATTATAGATCGTGTTGAGGGAGAAAATACCTTCTCCCTTAAGAATTTTGAGGGTGAAGGAGTTGGTCCTATGGTTAATGGCCAATTTCTCAAACATTACCTTACACACTAAGTCTTTCTAGTAATATTAAAAAATAAAATAAAAAATCTTGACAAATGTGTATAATGTGTATAATAATAGTATAAGTTTGTAAATATAGGTGAGTGTATAAAGCACAAGAACAAAAATACTTAAA
This sequence comes from Pinus taeda, assembly GCA_000404065.3. Classification (NCBI taxonomy): domain Eukaryota; kingdom Viridiplantae; phylum Streptophyta; class Pinopsida; order Pinales; family Pinaceae; genus Pinus; species Pinus taeda. Next base: position 1,524 of record APFE030318434.1, on the reverse strand, counting down.
ATTGTTATATATGATTATTGCAGCCAAAAAGCGTTCTTGTCCATAATGTTTGTAATTCAGTAATCGAAACCATCACAATTTTAAACCAAGTGCTAACCTCATATTTGGTCCACCGAGAAACTTCAGTGACATTCTACATTATTAAATCCTCACCTGGTACTTGCTAACGAATACATTAACTTTGGGTTGTGAATGAATTTATTTCCCCCCTTTATGAATCACTTTCCACCAGTACATTGTGTCATATATATACCTATCCCTTTTGGAGTAGGGTATGTTGATATCTCTGTCGGGGCCATGGCCGCTCGCTGGCAGCAGAGCAATGTCAGTGGTATTGGTCTTCCCAAATGTTACCTACACACTCCCTTGTACGGAGATCTCTCTTATGGGATATGTTGGAAGTTGTAACTAATTCCGGTCTTCATAATTGTGATGATGTTATGACTTGATGTAATCATTGTACTTGTTAAATGAAAAGAAAAAGAAAATATTTATTTTGTAAAAGAAAAATCATTATTGTAAATGGGTTTCTTGCACATGGGTTTGGTCCTAAGTTCAAGCACCCATTGAGTGCTATAAGGTTTTAGTATAAAGTCAAAGTCAGGGTCATGATGAATCAAGGTCATGATGAAGAGAACCCTTGAAGGCTCATGTATAAATGTAAAAGAAAATTATTTTATGTAAAATTCATGTCTAGAAACCGCCAAGGATCAAGTCGGCTAGCCATGGAAGTCGGCCTAGATGAGGCCCGTGCATTTACATGAAATGTTATATAAAGAGGAGCCTTCTTCCTCCACATGAGATAGATGAGGAATTTGTTTTCTCTTAAGTGATCTAAGGCATAAATAGAGGTGTGAAGAAAAGGAAGACAGCTAGCGAACAATGGTTTCCTTCTCTTGGACGAATTTCTCTCACGCTTGTTCACACATGTGAGTTCCTTAGATCTAAAGGTGGAGAATGTTTTTATCGATGGTTGACCTAATCCTTGGTTTGGTGAGTTGGTCTTGATTAGTAGTCTTGGAAGTCTTCATTGAAATTCTATAATAAGAAGTTCTCTGGGTTTTTCCCATTTAGTGTAGGAATTTACAAGGTAAGTTCCTCAGATAGAACACCAAAGGATGCCGCTCACAAACAGATCATAGATCAATACACCAGTATTGTTGATGTGGTTAAAACCCTGAAAGAGGGAAACAGACCACGGCCTCGCCAACACAACCACTGTTGGAAATAATACTGAGAGGGGGGGGTGAATCAGTATTATCACGTCAATAAAACTTTTTCTTTTCCATATTCAGATTCATATATGCTACTTCCACAACTTCTTATGATTCAGTTAGATGAGTGCATTAAAACATTATCAACCATATTAACAGTGAACAGGTGCAGTAAAATAGAACAGATCATCACACATAAGCCACACACATGAACACCATGATATAAGGTGGAAACCCAATGTGGGAGAAAACCACCTGCTACAAGTCATCTCAATCTTCTTCTTAATAAGAAAATCATTTTACAATATTT
>APFE030318433.1:32535-61505 GCA_000404065.3 Pinus taeda | reverse complement strand
CTGAAATTCTGCACAAAAAAACTACAAAAAAAAAGATAGGAGAGCCGTCGTCCACGAATTGCCGTCAGAAAAAATTCTGCAACACAATTGATTTTAAATCAACGATATCTCCCTTATCCGAATATAAAAACCAATTTAAAATTGGCATAAATCGGTCAATATAACTCAGAATCTTTATTATAACTTGTTTTGGAAATAGAATGACCATTATGCATCTTCCCATGTGATTGAAATCCCTATCTGGATACTCTGGAAACCCATATTCGGGCTACAACTATTCCGTCATCACAAATGTTTTGAAAAAAATGGGTTAATTTAAATCAAACAAATATCTCCCTCAGCTGAACTTGATTCTACCAATATATATATATATATATTAATCTGACAAAAACTACAAAAAATGAAAGAAGAGCCGCAGTCCATGAATTGCCCAGAAATATTCTGTAACACAATTGATTTTAAATCAACGATATCTCCCTTATCCAGATATAAAAACTAATTTAAAATTGGCATAAATCGGTCAATATAATTCAGAATCTTTATTATAACTTGTTTTTGGAAATAGAATGACCATATGCATCTTCCCATGTGATTGAAATCCCTATCTGGATACTTTAGAAACTCATATTTGGGTTGCAACTGTTCCGCTGTCACAAATGTTTTGAAAAAATCGCTGATTTTAAATAAAAAATTATCTCCCTCATCCGAACTCCGATTCGACCATTTTTTTTTTAAATTGGGTGATTTTTCAATAGAAGCTCAAATATGCAATTTATTTATTATTTTTCTTGTTTTGAAATTCTGCACAAAAAACTACAAAAAATTATAAGAGAGCCGCCATCCATGAATTATCGTCAGAAAAAATTCTGCAACACAGCTGATTTTAAATCAACGATATCTCCCTTATCCGGACTCTGATTCGACTGGTTTTTTTGGTTTGAATTTAGGTATTTTTTTCACAAGGAATCTAGATATGTTATTTGTTTTTGTAAAATTTTCACCAAGATTTTCAGATTCGATATGTAAACCTACCGCCCAAAAAATTCTTTCAAACAAATGAAAATAAAAATAAAAATGCTGCTTTGCCAAAGAAAGTGCTCTGTGGAGGTCGTAGTATGTGCATGAAGTCTGTTAAATATTGCTGCAAAACTTTAAAACTGAAATATGTGACAAACCCTCAGCCCTATGGAGTTGTAACTTGGTTTTGATACCATTGATCTGGATCTTGGGGGGAGGCCCCCAAGATCTAAAAGATCGAAATGGATCTTGGAGGGGGAGACCCCTAAGATTTGAAAATTTGAAATGCCAGAAGAAAATATGAGAACACACATTAAGAAAACCCACCAAGATTTTTTTTATTAAAATAGAGAATAAATGTAAAAGCTACATTGTGGTGGACAATTTGTCCTTTTACAAAACGAGACTTGTTACTTGTAGACTTTTTTGGTTGCAATACCACATGCAAATTCCATGGGTGGGTAAATACCATGGGTGAATGAATACCATTGGTGGATGTCACTTATAATACCATGGGTAAATTCCATGAGTGGATAAAGACCATGGGAGGATGAATATCAAGGGTGGATGAATACCAAGGGTGGATGTCAATTACAATACCATGGGTGAATGAATACAATGGGTGGATTCCACTTACAATACCATGGGTGGATGCCACATACAATACCATGGGTAAATTCCATGGGTTGATGAATACCATGGGTGGATGCCATTTTCCATTCGAATCAGCGGGCAGCTCAACACTACATGTAGCAAGAAAATCATACATGCAGTATGGTATAGAGAGTCTAGAGCCGACAATATTCAACTAGAGAGAGGGTCTCTTGGTCAATTTGAAGGAACAACTTACTAAAGAAAAGGAGGGGGAGTTGAAGAACTTTGGCTATGGCACGATCTTAGTCTGTTTTTCTCTAGAGTGGGTACCATTACTGCAGCTTCAGTAGATTGTACTTGATCCCATCGATCCGAGGACCCCACATATGAGTAGGTGGATAGACCATATGATCCGACATGCAGGCCCATCATCGATCAAATTTTCACTTGCCTTATTTGGATGGCTACGCAGGAAATTCATCATTATTGATGATTATCCTTATGCACGGATGGATTTGCGTGATGATCTCGAGCTTGAGTTTCCCGAGGGTTAGCAATGGGATGCTTCAGGTAAGATACTTTGACCATTAAGTTTTTGAAAGTTTTACGATTTTATTTTTTTTGTGTTTTTTGATGTTCCCTAGACTAAACTATTTAATATTTTCATGTAGACATTGGACCTGTTCGACGAGTAGGTGCTACATATCTTTGTTGCCTCACCTAGAGAGACAACCACAGGAGGAGGCAGTGAGACCAGTACAAGTCGTTGTGGTAGGACGAGATGCACTACGAGATCCTGATGATCACACATGCACAAAATATGGACAACTTTTTACAATTTTCAACCCAACTTTGTTATATTAAACAATATATAATACCACAGTCTAGGGCTCCCGTACCAGGGATAATGGCCCTCATGCATCCACTAGTACAAGAATACAAACCGGGGCTTGGCGTCAGTACATAGATGACCAATTTTCCCTCAACAAGATACTTTGATCATCTGGCTGATGAAGTCAACTCTCTCAGCTCCCCTTAGCCGTATCGTGTACCTTCTTGGTCCTTTGGCTCCTGATTTGTAGCTCCTGCCTCTATCAACGCTCGAAGCCCATCTAGCCACTAAATCTCGACTCTCCAATATACTCATTAGTTGATCGTTTGTCCATCAACGCATAAACACATTGAGACTCCTATCGAGTTGTTCACAGCTCCACTTGTGAACAACTCTCAATCTTCCCACTGCTGCTCGTCAGTTACTTAGGGGCTTCTCCGATGAAGGCCATCATAGGGCATGAGGGCTGCAACCTATCACAATAAGATCTCCATCTCCCATGATGAACACGGTCTAGGTTGACTGCCCATGATCTATTGTAGAAGTCCTTATCCACACACAACTCTCGATCTCCACAAATTTCTCCTGGTTGATCAAACCCTTGAGCTCAACAACTCCCTCTCTCACAAATATCTTTGTCCACCAAGGTGTTACTCACTGAGATCCAACTTGGAAACTATCACATTGTCCTCCAGCAGACCATAAATTCTCAATCCAGTTCACACTAGGTCCACTCTCACGTTGCCCTCAAACAATCCATGAGTGACCAAGTCCATGCTATAGCATTTGCACCTAGTTAGCGCATCCTCACACTTAGGAGACCCTTACACACGGCTGCAAACATACTTCTCACCAATTGCCCTTTGCTTCTGCAATAAAGGAGCTATTGCAGAAATCTACGCACCAACCTTCACTATGGAAATTGTCCACTGGTTAGGGATTCTAACATGCCACGTCAGCCCTCCCTACTTGGCTTCCATAGGATGCAACAACTTTGTCCACACTAGGACACCTACATCACTCCATAACAGGATCTACTCCTAGTTGGAGTTCCTTCAAGCCCAAGGCAACTCCAACAAATGGCTCCCAAAAATATGCAATGTAGATTGATCCAAACTGATCCTTCAAACACAGATCCAACACCAACAAGATGCATATACATACATACCTCCAACTCACTGTTTGAGGTCCACTCCTATGTTGTCACGTATGCCTGGTTAGGGTATCATTATAGTCCCATATACAACCTTTAATTCTGCCCAAATATATTGTTAAGGAGTGTGGTTACCCTTTGTTAGGAGGCTAACCCTTCTTGTTGTGATTCTAGGTAGTCTATCCCTCACCAACAACCTCGGCTTGCCCTGTATTGCCTACGACCTACTACAACAAGGCACCACAGGCCTGCAACAACCTGTTTAGGGTCTGCCTCCCTTCCACTTGGCCCTCAAACAACCCATACTTCCTCTCCTTTGCTTCGGCCTCCAAGAGCATGCCCTCAACATTCCTTGCTGCACTTCAACCTCCTCAAAATGCCCTAGAAACATCCCTTGAAATTCGCTGGTTTGTCCTTCCCTTCCGTGACCCAAAAAATAGTTATCTTCTTCCTCTATGAGCTTGTCACTTGTTGTGTGTTGCACAAATGGATGAGAGAAATGACTCTCCATCACCCGCAATTTATACTAAAGAGAGCGACTCTTTCTAATGTCACTCTAGGGTTGTCCAACTTGTCAAGAGGCTTATTTAACCCAAGCCAACGTTGACACACATGGTGTAAACCCACTCATGACATTCAAAAATTTATAACTCCTTAATGACACTTTAGAATTAGATGATTCTCATTGTGTTAGAATCGTCTCGCCAAGAGCTATCATCCTCATCCAACACATGTAAAAAAATCTTCACCGTTTTGGCCCAAACATCTATGGGTGAAAAACCCTAGGCTTGGGTTGTAAGCCCACAATCCTAGATAACCAGATTCGTCCTATAGGCCCCATGAATCCTGAATCCAGCATGTTCGACGCGATTCTGTCCAGATTCGTGTCCAAAACCAATGACATGTCGTGTCCTTTTATGACACATCGAATCTGACTGCGTGTCACGATTTTCTCAGCATGTCACGATTTTGGGAATCGTGTCCTGTTTTCTAGGACTCGCTAGGCTCAAAAAGTGACCTGCGCGGGTATGAAAAAGCCGCATTTGGTCATTACAACCACACATATTTTCATTTGGCAAGAGTTTTGGCAGCTTCATGATCAAGTCTAGGCCCTAGTATTGATATTCTATTCATGATAATGTTAATTTCTTAAAGTAAAAGTGACATTCTCCTTAATCTTCATTTTCATCCTTTTACTTAAATTTTTAACATTACCATGAAATGACTCAGGATGTTTGAGAGTGGTTCCGGCCTCATTGGATTTCATATGGAGAAAGTAGAATTTTAGATTTCATTCAAAGTCCAGCAGACTTATCAGTTTTTCAGGATTTGAGGATTGGGGGATTGCAATGTTTCCATTGAATTTTGTCATGTATTAGGGTATGGAACTTGTATTTAATCAAGAGCACCAAACCAGGAGCTTCTGAAAATGTCGCTCCCGCTCCCCACTTTCGCTCCCGCTCCCAAGTAACAGTGTTCCTGATGATATGGGTTTGGACACCAGTGTTGAGTTGGCATTTGCTAATATGGATCTCAATTATCTAGTGCTAGAGCCTCTTAGATTTGATGACTTAGAGGGGTCATCCTCCACACCAGCAGATGCAGAGGCGACTATGGATATAGGGGAGGAGGAGGATGCAGAGGAGAGCAGTGGGGACCATGATGATGAGGACATTGATGCTGATTATGATGTTGATTGATGCCTTGAGGCTTGTATACCTGTAGTTGTTTTATATTTTCTATTTCTATTTGCCATTGGCATTGCACCAACACTACCTATGTAACACATTTTGATTTGATGACTTAATGAGAAAACTACAATTGTCAGTTTGTTTATCTTACTATCTTGTAGTTGTAAGTTGTCTTTCAGTTATGAATTATGAATCATGATTTATGTGACCAGTACCACTGACATGTATTTGAATTTTGTATGTACTATGCATGCTAATAGCTATAGATGAAGATCTATGTTCGAAATCAATAAATTTGTATCATTAATTAAAATTTGTGTAAGAAATATCTAAAAATATATATATATATTAATAAAATAACTTATAACGAATCCTATGTGTCCTGTTCCGAGGGGTCAACGTGTCTGAATCTGACACCACGAATCTCGAATCCTACGTGTCTCGAATCCCCGTGTCAGGTGGCTTAGCCAAAATCCTACTTGTGGCGCTTTGACCTCCAACCCTCGAACAGTAGTGCTTGGAGTACCTCCCAAGCTACACAAAAATCAACACTCCCTCTTAGCGAGGGAGGTACTTCCAAGGCTAGGAAGTAACCATCATCATCTCCAGTGACACTAGCCCATCTAACATTCATCACTGCAGCATACCCTGTAGAATGAACCTGACAATCTCGATAGTGCCTCATATTATCTAAACTTGAAGATCCAAAACCTCCATAGGGCTACTCCCTCTTAGGCTAGACTCCCTATGAGCCTACACGATCTCCACTGGCTTAGTCCTCCAAGCACTCATCCTCCTGGATCAAATACCACTCGTGGAAGTCCTACCAATCTCAAATATGCAACATCACGATTTGATGAAGACTCTAGCCTGCCAACCTTTTGTCCATCACATGAAGCCATCTCGATCAACCTGATCTTGTTCATGCCAGAGTAACCCTCGATCTATCCCAACCATCCATGACAAGATATAGGAAGTCCACGATCTACAAACTGCCACACAACATACTGAAGTGCACCAGGTTCACTACTCATCCACCAAAACTTCCAGTCGATATTATCATGTAGTCTATTGAGACCACATCTCCATATTTTTAGCTGAACCCTTTGCTCCATGATTGAGACACCCACAACTCCCTTTGAGTTGCTTCATTGTGCACACTTTGATTCACTGTCCTTCAAAGTAGCTCAGATACACTCTAAGACGATGTTGAATTTCCACGATCTTGGGTATAGGATAGAATCTTCAAATATATGATGCTACCAAACCAAGAATCTCAATGATACTACTTTGCACAACAGAATATAAACAATATTAAATAACACATGCACAAAATATCCACAACTTTTAACAATTTTCAACCCAACTTTGTTATATTAAACAACATATAATACAATAGTTTAGGGCTCTTGTACTAGGGATAATGGCCCTCATACATCCACTAGTAAGAGAATACAAACTAGGGCTTGGTGTCAGTACATCGACGACCAATCTGCCCTTGACAAAATACTATGACCATCTGGCTGATGAAGTTGACTCTCTTAGCTCCCCTCGGTCATACCCTATACCTGCTCGATCCTTTGGCTCCCGATCTGCAGCTCCTGCCTCTATCAATGCTCCAAGTCCATCTGGCCACTGAATCTTGACTATCTAATCTTCTCACTAGTTGATCGTTTATCCATCACCGCATCAACACATCGAGAATCCTGTCGAGTTGTTCACAACTCCACTTGTGAACAACTCTCAATCTTCCCACTGCTGCTCCTCAGCTACTCAAAGACTTCAACTCACTATGGTCTTCCTGCACTGCTCTGATGAAGAACAACATAGGGCACGGAGGGGTGCCACCTATCACTACAATATATCCATTTCCCACAATGAACACGAGCTAGGAGGATTTCCCATCATCTACTGTAGAAGTCCTTCTCCACACACAATTATCAGGCTCCACAAACTGCTCCTGGTTGATCAGACACTTGAGATCAACAACTGCCTCTCTTGCAACTATCTTTATCCATCAAGGTGTTGCTTAAAGGGCTCCAACTTGGACACTATCACATTGTGCTCTAGTAGACCAGAAGTTCCCAATCTACGTTCACACTAGATCCACTCTCATGTTGCCCTCCAACAATCCACGAATGACCAAGTCCACTCTATAACATCTGCACCTAGTTAGGGGATCGTCAGACCTAAGATATCCTTACACATGGCTACAAACATACTTCTCACCAACTGCCCTTCGCTTCTACAATAGAGGAGCTATTTCACAAATCTAGGCACCAACCTTCACTGTGGAAACTGTCCACTGGTTAGGGCTTCTAACATGCCACGTTAACCCTCCCTCCTTGGATTCCATAGTTTGCAACAACTTTGTCCACACTAGGACACCTACATCACTCCATAACAGGATCTGCTCCTAGTTGGAGTTCCTTCAAGCCCAAGGAAACTCCAACAAATGGCTCCCAACAAGATGCAATGTAGATTGATCCAAACTGATCCTTCAAACACATATTCCACACCAACAATATGCATCAACATACACACCTCTAGCTCACTGTTTGAGGTCCACTCTTATGCTTCCGTGTAGGCCTGGTTAGGGCATCATTATAGTCCTATATCCAACCTTTAATTCTGCCCAAATCTATCGTGAAGGAGTGTGGTTACCCCTTGTTAGGAGGCTAACCCTTCTTGCAGTGATTATGGGTAGTCTAGCCCTCACCAACAACCTCGTCCTTGCCTATATTGCCTGCAGCCTACTACAACAAGGCACCACAAGCTTGCGGAAGCCTATTTAGGGTATGCCTCCCCTCCACTTGGCCCTCAAATAGGTCAGAATTCCTCTCCTCTACTTTGGCCTCGAAGAATAGGGCCTTGACCTCCTCAAAATTCCCTAGAAACAACCCTTGAAACTCGTTGGTTTGTCCTTCCGTTCTGCGGCAGAAAGTAGAGTTATCTTCTTCCTCTACGAGCTTGTCACTTATTGTGTGTTGCACAAATGGATTAGATTAATGACTCTCCATCACTCTCTATTTATACTAAAGAGAGGGGCTCCTTACAAGATAACTCTAGGGTTGTCCAACATGTAAAGAGGCTTATTTAACCCAAGTAGACCTTGACACATATGGTGTAAATCCACTCATGACCTTAAAAAATTAATAACTCCTTAACGACAACTTGAAATCGGATGATTCTCATTGCGTTAGAATCATCTCGCTGAGAGCTATCAGCCTCATCCATCACATGTCGAAAACTTGTCATGGTTTTGGCTCAAACATCTATGGGTGCAAAACCCCAGGCTTGGGTTCTAAGCCCACAAGCTTACTTGTGGCGCTTTGACCTCGAACCCTCGAACACTAAGGCTTGGAGTGCCTACCAAGCTACACAAAAATAAATAATACTATGATTTGTGAGTCGTCTGATGACTATACGATGGATACCATGTGAAATAGGATAAGAAATTAGCTCAACCATTGCGCTATACTCAGCTATGTTGTTAGTCGAGTGACCAATGAAAATCCCTTGCATGCTCACTAGCTCACCATTCAGAGAAAAGATAGCCCATATTGTGGAGGATAAGTTCCGAGTACTACGGCTAGCACCATTTGCGTAACCAATAAATGGTTCGAGAGAGGTTGACATCTCCAATCCAAAAGTAAAAAGAATCAATAGAAACCATGAGAAACTCTGAAAAACACAGTGCAGATACACTCAACACACCTATAGACAGTATGTACATGGTGTACTCAACACTCCATTGAGATCTACTAACTCATAACTCCCTTTTGCATGCACTAGCTTCACAATGTATGGGCCCAACCACATAGGCTAAAAGTTTCCTTGCCCTAACTTGTCGGCCTCCTGGTTGTATAAGAGAACCTGATCTCCTTTCGTGAAGATTCTAGGCTTGACACTTTTTTCATATTGCGCTTTGATGTGTCTTTTATGGGCTTCATTTCTAATGCGACATGCCGTTGGGTTTCATCTAAACGAGTTAGATGTAAAATATGCTCCTCCTTTGCGGAAGTAGCAGGAAGAAGTTTGACAACTAGTTTCAATGATGGAATTTCGCATTCGATGGGGAGGATCGCTTCTAGAACGTACACCAACTAGAAGGGTGTGAATCCAGTAGCAGTCCTAACTGAGGTTCAATATGCCCACAAGGCAACAAGGAGAAGCAAATTCTAGTCCGATTTGTGGACCCCAATCAGAGGTTGAAGCATAGTCTTAAGAACTTTGTTAATCGCCTCAACTTGTCTGTTAACCTGAGGATAATAGGGAGTGGAATTTTCATGTGAAAGTTTTAATTTGGAAGCTAATCTGGTCATCATATGATTTTGAAAGTGCTTCTTGTGGTCTGTTACTATTGCTTGCGGAACACCTAATGTAGAAATCACGTGGTTGAAGAAAAAGTATGAAGTCGTTTTACCAGTATTATTGAATGTAGGCATCGATTCATCCCACTTGGTAAATTCGTCAACAATGACAATGATTATCCATTCCCCCGAGTCGAGTGAGGGTTACATGTCATAAAATCGATGCCCCATTTCGTAAAGGGACCAACAACGACAACGAGATGTAACAGGGTAGGAAGAGCACAAAATTTTCAATCATAGATCTAACATGCATGACATTTATGGACTGCGAGGATATAGTCGCGGAAAATGGTGGGCCAAAAGTAACAAACGCTTAAGATTTTTTGCAAGGTAGCGTAACCAGATAAATGTTCGTCACATGCCCCAAGTGGCATTCATTCAAGACTTTGTCACCCCCCTCAAGAGTGAGGCAACTCCTTAAAATCATATCGATACCATGATGGTAAAGGGTGTCTTTTTTTAATTAATTAATTATTTTATTTCTTTTCTTTTATTATTTATTCTATTTTTTTCTTAATTTAGGTTTTGTGATCCATATGAATTTAAGAAAATTATTTTTGTAGAAAGACACATACAGATAATTTTTTGCCTCAGCGTTTTTAACCAACAAAGTGATGGTTAATTATCAGGCAGCCAGATGAAGAGCAGAGCATGCAAGGATTAATAAGAGAAGACAATAGTAAAAGACGCATATTCACAGTAACTTATATTTAATAAATAAATATTATAAATGTATGATAATTAATTTGATTAATATATAAACACAAATATTATTAAGTAACGGTTATACTAAACGACGAGTTTTTGAAAAATAATATTTAAATTATCATAATAATTTATTAATTTATTAAAAACAAATATTAATAAGTAATCATAGTTTAAACTAGATACTAAGAAATAGAAAGTGGAGAGCGCGATGACTAGGGTTTCAGATGGCAAGTTTTGCGCCGCCGTTGCTCCCGGAGATCTCTGCTACTATGGAACAGCATGGTGTCTGGCAGATGGTTTTGCTGCCCACGTTTCACTGTTTATGGTTCAGCCTATAACATTATCTGGAATGGAGACCCATGGGGCAGGCAAACTCAAACAGTGGACAAAGGAATTTACTCATTTCTTGTATTCAGGCGGTTTTCACTGGTCGGAACCGGGCACCATTCCATTGTTCCTTGGGCTGATAGAATTAAAACAACCAGATTTTATCCTATTTTTGGAGGCAGTACAAAATTTATCGGGTGAAACAGTCTGGCTTGGCAACATTGCTCACAATAGATTGATGGTGAAGCAACTGTTTGATCCTATGCCCTCCCTCAGACTGCCCTAGGAAGACCTAACTGTCGTTCACTGGCAAAATATTATGGGAAAGGTCAACAAGCAAGAGAGGGGCGCTAGCATAGGGCTGTGGGTCAAGCGGTTTGTTGCTCCCCTGTTCTCCTTTGGACAGTCGTGGGCTGAAGACTACTAGGCAGAGAAGGAACACATAGCTCGGGCTCTCCCCATCAAAATCACCATACTTCGAGAGGTCAGGGTATCCATGATACAAACAGAAACTTTGGGTATTTTTAATGAGCATCTAAAAAAGGACCTCGGCGAGCCTGCACACCTTATTGCTTCGGTGGCCCAAATAACAGACGAACCCAGGCAAAATACAAAGCTAGCCACCAAGGACCTTGGCTAGAAACTAATACAAATCTTTATCAGGACCCTGTTAGGGAATACGATATGCAAGCAAACCTGCAAAGGGATGCGGATAAAAGATATAGTATGAAATACAAGAAAATTTAGGCATCTCAGCAAACTGGCTAAACTTGATATATGCAGGACAAATTTTACAGGATAAATACACAATACAACACTATGGTATTGTACGTGACTCAACCATCACACTAAGCACGAGGTTGAGAGGTGGAAGCTTTGGATCTAGCTCAAAAGGCAAAGGCTTTTTCAAGGATGCCGTCAAAGGGAAGGGGGAAGCCACCAACAAGCCAACACCAACACAAGAACTACCTGGACCCTATATTGTGGAGCAAAGATCACAGAATCCAGTATTGACAATCGATCTGCCTGAGGTAAACAACTTTTACTCTGATTTCTCTACATTGGCTGTCATATGTAGATTCAATGGTTTTTGGCCCAAAACAAATGCATTAAGACAATGGATCTTCTCCACATGGACAACAAATTGTGACATCCATTTGTGCTCCAAAGGTTTTTTTATTGTCAAATTTGACTTGGTCAAGGAGAAAGAATATGTCCTAGATGAGGGGCCATGGTTCTGGGGCAATGCAGGACTCTTCATGACTGCCTGGTTCTTGGGATTTGACCCCACTACTATGTTGGTATCCAAAATGTCGGTTTGGGTCAGGCTTCATAACCTCCCGCTTCACTTCTGGCTACCTAAAGTTTTCGAAGCAATGGGGAATGCGATAGGTAAATACCTCAAGCAAGACATAGAAAGAATTGCTAGATGCATACATACTTTTGCCAGAATTTGTGTGGAGGTTGATCTCAGTCAAGGGCTACCTGATAGCATAATTCTGAACCATAACAACACACAATGGAAACAACCACTAGATTATGAAAACACGGCTTTCAGGTGTAGAGGTTGTCAACAAACTGGTCACCTCCGTAATAACTGTCCACAAGCCAAAAGAGAAATAAGAAGAAATAAGAAACAAGCACAAAAACCAAGAGGCAGGCAACACATAGTGAATCCAGAGGAACAAACAGATGACCAGGAGGCAGCTAACCCCCAACCTGATCATGATGATGATCCTATTGGGGAAGATGACGAGGTTACCATTCCCATAACAAAAAATCAAATACACAAGATGCCAGAAACAGAGAAACATGCAGCACAAGGAATTATGGACTCTATGCCGGAGAAGATTCCAGATATAGTAGACACTAGCAGAGCCAAAAGACAACATTCTCCAGAACACTTTGATAGTGACAAGGAAAACCCTTGCATGGGGGTGGACTCTTCTCTTGTTCTATTTTCGTCCTCACAGACTCAAGGGGAGTGGTGAAAGGTTGAGAAGAAAAAAGGGAGGAAAACATAATTTCCTCTCCATATGTACATTACTCCTTTTTGGTTACTTTTTTGTTCATGACAGCAGTCTTTTGTGCTGTTTTTTTTGCATATGCACTTCTGCATCTAGTAATTTTGTTATTTTTAATAGAATTACAAATTTTCCCAAGGGAAAAAAAGGTAATGGCTATATTAAATGGCTACTTTTTGAAAAATAATATTTAAATTAATTTATTAAAATCAAATATTATTAAAAAATTCGATAATCACATAAATTTGGGATTAGTACCGAATACGTCGCCGCTCTCAGTGAGAAGGATTAGGACAGAAAGTCTAGGGCTAGACATAGATGAGAAAATCCCCATTCCATGGGTCAGATGACGATTTCAGGGACAATGACTAATCTAGGATGGAATCTTCAGATGTGGATTCAATATCAAGGGAAGGGAGATCGCACATTAGCTCAACAAAAACTAAGGATTTATTCGACTTGGATTTGATGAAATCTAGGTCGAACTCTTGGATAATAACGATCCATTTAGAGTGTTTGACCCCTAGCAATTAACATGACAATATGTATGTCATAGGGTTGCAATCTGAAATGAATGTAGTTTTGTGAAGTAAGATGTAATGGCGAAATCTTTGGATGGCTTGAACGACTGCCAAAGCTAACTTTTCCACATGAGTATACTGAATCTTGTTATCATTGAGGTTCTGACTTAGATAATAAATAGGATGTTCAGTCTCCATATCCTCTTCTTGGACCAACACCATAGCTATAGTAGAGACGGAGACAACAAGGTACATGAACTAGTCGTGATGATAGTCGGGGGGATATAAAAGAGATGCCCGAACCATTACAACTTTCAAGGCATCAAACACTTTTTGCACAATGACATCCGAATGGAAGGGAATCCCTTTTTTCAATAAGTGAGTAAATCCTTTAGTCAATTCAACATATGTATGGAAGAACCTTCTCAGGAAGTTGGCTTTCCCTTGGCGTCTTTGTAACTGAACAAGAGTGGAGGGTGTAGACAAATCAATGATTGCCTGAACTTTTAATGGATCAATACAAAGTCCTTGTTTCAAAGCCGACCATAACCAACACAAAACACACATTTGTGTGGGTTGAGTCAAATATTATAATGTCTACAACGGAGGAAAATTTCCCGTAAATGCATGGGGTTATCAGCCCGACACTTGGAGTGAGCAGGGAGATCATCCAAATAGGGTTGCACGATGTGCTTGATATTGTGCACTATGATATTTGGGTCGACACCTGACATTTCCTCATATGTCTAGGAATATACATCTCTGAACTCACAAAAAAGGGCTTGATAAATCTCTATTTCAGATGAAGTACAAGATGCTTCGATGTATAAAGTTTCGACTATTCCCGGTTTAATCGAAATATCGAGAGGAATGAATTCTTTGATATTTATTTTCAAAGTCGATCTCATGAATGGAATCAAAATTCATAAAGGGTTTGAGAAAATTGGGTAGGTACACACCATTGAGATTATCTTCAATGGTATTTGGGAAGGAGGAACAATGATGATGTTCATCCCATGGCATGACGTCTGACATCATGATCTCCATGATGCTTTCATCGACAGAGAATGCACATGAGAAAGGATTAGAGGGCGTGTCATAAGCTAGTGATAGATATACCCAATTAATCAAAGAAAAAGTATGGGTCACACAAACCGAGTAGATGGCTTTGTAATCTTGCTCAAAGGGGCTAAGAGGCATTCGGTTGTGAAAAATTTTGATGCTAGTTTCATCAGGTACAATCCATGGATCAACCAGGATGGTAGATGATGATATCATGTTGATATAAGCAACCGAAGTGGAGGAGCTAGGAAGGGAAAGGTGAGGGAGAAAAAAAGGTTCCCATAAGTGATGAATCCTTCAATAAACCAACTCCAACATGCTGATAGGAAAGTAGGGATTCCCCTACAAGAGGGACACTTCTGGTAACATTGGAATCAGAGGCGAAAAATGTGAGTTAATCTATGGCCACGATCCCACTTTTTATGAGGAAAGGCAATCATTCAGAGGTAATTTGAAATGATGACAACCATAGCATAAATACATGTTTGTCCTAGTAGAATATTATAATCCAAAGGTCCGTCAATAACTTATACTTCAACAGAGATGACTTTTCCCCCTAATTCCACTTGGAGGGTGTTTAGAATCCCATAAGGTTTGTATGTCCTTCCATCAAAGACTTTTAATTTGGTGGTTGATTGACTCAGTTAGGGTGAACCAATCGCCTTCCAGCAAGACAAAGACATGATGCAGGTTGAGGCTCCCTTGTCCATAATAGAACAATGAATTTTCTTACCATGAACAATGACTTGAATCACAAAAGCTAACTGAGCCAGAAGTTGAGTGGTATAGTTTTGATGAGAGAAAACCACTAGGTTGGAATCCGATGGATCCACACATCTGATAACTAACAATAAGACCTTATTTTGGGTGGTGGAGTTTTGAAACACCTCAGGAGTCGACGTAGTCGAAGGGGACTGAGCCAAGTCTTCAACTACTTTGTAATTTTGAGCAGATCTCGCACGAGGGTCGAAAGAAGAATTATGGATAACACCCTTCAGAGGTTTGATAGTCAATTCCATAGGAACCATAGGTGGAATAAGATCAGATGAAGGTGGTGTTGAACCGACAGGTTGATCAATATCTTGACTATTCGGTGGATTCCTATTACCATAGTCCTTTTTCCGAGTGACCACCAAGACAACACATTTCATCTTTGAGGAGGAAAGCATCAAAACTGTGTTAGAGGAAGAAGCATCCCGGGCAACCGTATGAGTCTCCTGATTAGGAAACGCGTCGATCAACACAGTAGGAAAAGTGGATGTTTTAAGGGACTGATTGACTTCAGCGTGGTGCGGATGATCACGTGTAAAGTGATCCTCGTTACAAATCAAACATGGGTATCGAGGCTTTCGTTTGTCATAGGAAGATGAATTTGTTTGTTTATCTTGCGGTGAAAAATCTTTCTTTTTATTACCTTTACCTTTATTCTTTCTTCTAGGTTGTTGTTGAGACTTGCCTTTATTAAATGAGATGACATTTATCTCAGAAGTAGAAGCTGCAGGAGGATGACATGGAGGGTTTTGTGCAAGAGCAGTAAGAGAAACACCAGATGGTTTACTCATCGATTGTGAACTGGAAGAACCTATAATGCCATCAACAACATGAGATTCTTTACCAGGTGGAGGAGGAACAATATTCAAAAGTATCAGAGTGTTTGGTATCTTATCGTAGAGCGTGCCTGTTTGGGTATAAATATTGACCATGAGCAATAACTTTCTCTTCAGTCACGACTCCACCTTTGGCCACATCTTCTACTATGGGAGCTAACAAATATTTGACAAACCATTCTGCTAACAATTGATCGGGAACATATGTCTTGGTCGACCGACGACAATTCATCCACTCATGAATGTGATCCAAAATGTGAGTAGAGTCTGATTGTTTGAAGTTAGTGAATAGTTCCATTCTAGTTTCGTATCTGATGGGCAATTGGAAATGTGTGAGGAAGGTAGTGGCTAAAGTACTGAAGTCATGAAACAATGCTCTAGGTAATTCAATATACTATTTAGCTGTGGTACATGTAAGCATTCGTTGGAAAAGATGGAGTCAAATGGAATCATCATTAAGTGAATTGGATGAACACCATAGATGATACATCATAACATGCGTCGATGGGTCTTCTTCAGGATTCCCGTTGAACTTTGGGATATCAGAAGGCAACTTAGCGGGTTTAATCAGCCACCACGGTGAGTGAGAAACAGGGTCGTTAGTAAGTCGAGTTAAATCTGGTAATTTAAGAGTAGCCAGAGAAGGCAATTACTGATTAAAGTTTGGAGGTGGATGACCTGGATATGAAGGGATAAACTGGGAAATAGGCACTTGCATTCCTGGATAAGGAGGGTTCTGATAATAAGGAACTTGGCTACTAGAATATGGAGGGTTATGTTAACCAACATACAAGTAGGTTTCTCGCCTAGTCCTAGGATGGCGATAAATCTACTAGAATGGTTGGGTTTGGATTTATTGCCTTGAAAAGGCACTTGAGGTGATCCACACTATTGCCCAATCAGGGTTTGCATTGCGCCTGGTATGTGTTCAATTAAGACTGCGTCAAATTTTGAAAAATTTGACCTACCAAAACTTGAGGAGTACCTTGTGCAAGCGATTGAGAAGGTGAGGAATCTTGTACAGGTTGACAAATCAGGATCTGGGGAGAACCATACACCATTGGAATGGGCTATAAAGTTTGTTTCACATATATTTGAGCTTGTTGAGGTGATGAGGTAGGAATTTGCGATGAAGATGGTACAGTTTGAGGATTCAACAATCGATCCCAATATGAACCAGGTTGTATGGGTAGAGTAGGTTTCCAAACACTGGAAGCCATTCCAGGATAAGGAGGAATATAACTAGGTGGATTACCATATTGAGGTATACCAAAAATAGGTTTCCCCCATGCCATGGGAGGAGGGGATGATGGAGGCAACTGGGATCCAAATGGAGGGTACCCAACATAAGGAGGGTTGGGTTGTTGAGAGTAGGTTTTCCCACTGATATACAGGCCAACCTGCTACTCTATTGTAGGTGTGGATGGAGGAAGAGGAGAAGATTGTGTGGAATTCATAAGAGATGTACAAGACATTATTCCTGAATTGGATGACATGGGAGAGGTCCAAGGATTGGAAGCCACACTAGAAAAGGTACCAAATAATGACTGATAGCTAGACAGGATGGACGAGACACCATATAAATGAGCTTCTGGTGATGTTACAAACATAGACGATTATGTGAAACTTGATGTATCAACCATAGTGGTGGGAACGGGCTGAGAGTTTGAATAAGTTTTAGTCATGGTTATAAATCCCAATGAAGATTTCCGTGAGAGATCTGTAGGTAAGCCCAAAGAATTAAGTAAAGGAGATTGTTTCAGATGTTGAAGAGATAGAAAAGGATTGGTTTGATATAAAAAAATCCCTTCCAGATGAACATGAGTAGAAGGACAAAGCTCTTCCTGGGGGATCTCTTAAATACCTACAAGTCCATATGGAAGAAGCTCATCGTCTGGCCCAAGATACATTGGTTTTGTCTGAGACAAAGGAAGATAGGAGGAAAGACCCAGAGGCTAAGGTGAAGATGGCTAAGGCTCCTCAGGTTCAATAACCTTGGGAAACAAATATTTTGACTTAGGGAGATCAGATTCAATGACCTTAGGTAACAAAGTTTCAGGGACTTCTATTTCAATTGTGTCATTGTCACCAACAAGAATAGATGTAATCTCAAGTTCATAACTTAAAGGGATAGATGATTCTAGTTGAACAATATCAGGTGGAGGGCTAGAAGTAGTTCTCGATGTTCCCGATTTGGTAGTTTACATTTGCCTATTTCTTGGACGACGGTAAGGAGTAGCTTGTGGAGGAAGAGTAGCATTATTTTGGATTCTATGTGAATGACAAGGAGGGGGATTTTTTTCTTCCATGTTGGACAATAATTTTATTAACACAAGAATAAATAAATAAAAAGACGGTAATCTAGGCGTAAATGATTACTAAGCAAACCGTGAACTGCAATATACACCTTGGCGAACTAAGGACTTAACGTACGGCAAAAAATTTCCCAGAATGTTGTTTTCGGTGTATCAAGGTATACAAGGAGGTAGACTCAATTACCTATGGATGGATAGCAACCTACTGGGGACTCCCAAAATATACATGACAATACGTGGGAGTGCAGTCCATAGTAGTGCTCTATAATGCGTAACCATCCGATGAGAGCATTCCCATATACTTTATGTGCCTGGAGAGCCACCAATATACTCGAAGGTATGTGGAATATGATCCTATACACTCACATATGTGGAACGAGATTTCACCCCTGGGATGCAACGCTGGAAAGCAACGACAACTCCTATGTTTAACGATGCTGGAACACATCTCTAGCCTAGACCTCTAAATGTTTGCATTAGTGTTAAAAATGATCCTTAGGTTGATTCAATAAATTTTACTGTTTTATCTTTGACAGTGTTTCAATTTTAGGGCTCACCACAAATGTCACCTAAATATCCTAAAATGCAAATCTAGCACGGGAAAACAGAAATCCTTTCTCTTTCAATGAAAATCTCGCAAAGGAAGTGTTGTTCTACACAACACACCCACCCCCCCCCGCCCCCCCCCCCATTTCAAAATTTCTCTTAATTTTATTTTAAGATTCTAAATAGGAAATAGGGTCCCTTAGTTTATAAAAAGCAATAAAACCTTTACATAGAAATCAATTTCTTTGTTTCTTTCTTTTTAAATAAAAGTGCTTCAAAAAACCCTCTAAAAACAACACACATCGAAAATCACAATTGCTTAAGGTTAAGGAACATACAATCCGTATAATCTTGTTGCGATTCGAAAATGTCAATCATAGAGCTTCTTAAGCAAATCATTGACAAACATGTGATGCGATAAAGTGATCGCATATTGCCTATTGCATTGAAAATTCCAAGTGATAGGTTTAACGAAACATTGAAACTTTGCGATGCGATAAGATTCTCGCATCTCGCATAACGCTGAAAACCAAAAGAAGCCACACTTGAAAACTTGCGATGCGATAAGATTCTCGCATCTCGCATATCGCAATCCCAGAAAATAAGTGAAAATCACCTCGGGGACGCACGATGTGATGTTAAAATATAATAAAGTGGTGTAATGATAATACAGAGAAAATATGATGTGAGCAGTTAAATAAAGATTTTCCCAACTCTATGTGCTAGGTCATCACTGATCGCAATCGTAGAAATTTGAAAGACTCTTAGAACATGGCGCTTACACCTCCTGACTTGCGATATGCGATGGCTCTTAGGATATTAAAATAATATATATTGAAATCGCTCATCGCAAAATCGGGAAATTTACGACACACATTCTAATTAGGCCTCAAGAAAACTGCGATGCGATCTATTTATTGAACATTTATGTTTCACATCGTTGAATATGACAAAGCATTAAGAACGGTAATGACTTCAGTCCTTCAAGATTTCGACTTTCGTGTTAGTATCAATTTATAATACGAAATCTTTCACACCAAATGCTCCTGCCCGGATTTTCGACTATACTATTATCACCACTATCTGTTCAAGCATGAGTCGCTCTGAAAGTTTTAGTTTATCGCTCTTCTCTGTTTCATATAATTGCAGTTTGAATATGGAAGTATGCAACTAGCTAAAATGTCAAAGAAAGCCCAAAAGACGAAAGCTTCCCCTGCAGTACCCGAAGGATTGGAAAAATTTGTGTTGATCTCAGATACGACATGCCATGACTATGGGAAAATTTCATGGGAAGGCATATATGATATGTTGGAAAAGGAAAAGCCTAAGGTTACTAAAGGACATGCAACAACGGATTGACCTGCAGAATTCGGGAACACACTTAGTGATTTAGCCAACTCTTTTCTTCATAAGATAATGACCCGACCAAAGAATTTTCCATACAATGACATGGTAAAATGGGTAGTTGAGGGCATCAATATAATGGACAGGATGCTATTCACAGCTGATGGAAGAATGTTGGATCCTTCAAGCCTGAAGATTTGAAGAAAATGTATCATTTTCCAGAGCCTCAGAAGTACTACAACAAATCATTCCTTGAAGCTTTCTTGAAGGAAAATGAAATAGAGTTGGACCCCATCAAACAATGGAGGCACTTCCCTAACAAACACAAGCATGAGTCATCCGGTATGTGATCAGCTGAAACTGGCACATCATGAAGAGATCAAATCTAAGGATGAGCAAATAAAGCAACTACAACTCTCAATGGAGCAATTTAAGGACAATCCCATAATTGAAGAGTTTATAATGAAAGCCTTAGAAATAAATAATTTCTTGTCTCAACAAATAACCCAACTTTGCCAATAGATATCTCTCATTCATCCATTATGTATCAAAACTAGCACGCTGATAGATCAAGCAGTCAATTCCAGGTTGGAATTCGAAGATGCATATGACAAAATTATAGATTATATTTCTTGGAAGAACACAGGAAAGGGAAGGGATACTAAATCGCCAGTAATTGAAGAATATCACAGAGAGATATTATTTTCAGAATGGGAGACAAAAATGATCAAAGCAGAAAGAGCAACTTCCAGGGCCAGGGCGGTGAGGAATAATATCATTGAAATGATAAATGATATTTTACACAACGCCAATTTAATTTTTGAGTGTTCCCCAGAAAACCTTCCAAAAGCAAAAGTGTTGGAAAAACAATGGAAGCAAGATTTGAATACCAGGGAGGAGCAAATAAAAAAAATCAAAAAGTCTCAATTAGGATGCACATTGGTTCTACTTGATCAAATTGCATAGCCAACAAATTACAATCAAATTTCTTGTTGATGCAGTCGAGTGCATGATGCCAGAACTCTCGGATGCAGTGTACACAGGTCAATTGCATGCTAGGATGAGTCATCCACTGGAAATCCAAACTATGCTCGAGGTTTGTCAGTTAAAGCCACGGGCGGAATGATAGATGTGATGCATCTTTTTAGAGTTATTGCAATTCTATTTTTTATCATGAAATCCCATATTTTGAGAGAGGCTGTTCCAACCACTCCAAGCATCTTTTACGAACAATTTGTTTTTATTTTTACTATAAAGACCCTTTCATGTCATTATAGAAGGGGTCCTGAAATTGTATTAAATTAGATTTAAGAAGATAACACTTCTGCACTTCTGGATTTATTTTTATAGAAGACAAGGATCAAGGTTCAAACTTGTTATAAAGGAGAATTCAAGAGGACTTGCATTTCTGTATCTTTTTGGAGTTTTCGGAAATAAGAAGAACGAACCAGACAATTATTCTTGTAGCAGGATTCAAATACATATGGTACATTTATCAAATGTCTTTTTGTTACATGTTATGCAAATAAACAGTCTTTTGATTCGATATTGTTGTTACATGTGAATGTTCATACAATTCTGCATTACATCACTTTTGAGTAAGTTGGAATTGTTATTCTATAAGCACATATGCTGACAATTGATGTTATTATGAGATGCGATATGTTTTATATCACTTTGTGATCATAGTTCATGCTTAACTTTCTGTAGTCAAGTTATTGATCTTTATTAGCATTCGATTACCAGGAAACATTATAAATAACATTGATATTGTATTACCCGCATTATTTATATATAGATTTATTTGTATATTTTCGTAAATTTGCAACTAAAACCATCTATCATCTTGTTACATACTTAAAACACTCATTCATCAAAACACATTTGATTGGGAAACTGGTCCCATATTATCCAATGGAGCGACCATCCCAAATGGAAAAAGAACTGTATTAAGGGCCTGACCGGGTGGTTATCCCCAATGTTGGTGCAACGATTTTAGAGGCATCAACATTTTTGGCGCTAGAAGGAAGGCTTGAATGTGAATGGCGAGTAAATCTAAATCTACAGGCCATTCTAAGAGTAAAACTCCCTCACCATCACCTCCAACTTTTCCTTCGCATTCTAAATCTCCTATTCCCAAGTGAGAAGTTGAAAAGAAAAATACATAATCCACTGCTGAAATCCTAAACAAGCCAGATGTCACTTATTTTGAACTCCTTGAAGTACAATATTTGATCCACAAATTGCAGGGGATTTCAATTTCTCAAGAAGAATTTGATTTATCCCAAGGAAGTGTCACTTCCCAGTATATCCCATCACAACCGTTAACTAGAGCAAAGAGAGAAAAAACTTGGAATCCCACTAGTCGAATTCCCTCTGTCAAGTCGAAAAAGGGCTAGGAAGACACCATCAGAATCCGACAGCAAGATTTTTTTATCATCATCCATACCACTGCAAGGTCACACACTCGCTTCTCGACTCCAAATCATAGTCCACACAGGTACAGGAACTTCAACATCCTCTACCCAATCACTTTCAACCGCTTCTTCACCTTCTTCTACTAATAGCTCAATAATGGCACATAATCAACCTCAACCAGGGCCATGGACTGATCTAGGAACTGTTGCAATTCCTGAACCTTTAACACAATTGCTAGCTCATCCAGAAAAATGGTTACCTAAATTCAACCTTGATGATGGCTTGTTAGCGGAAGAACATATAAATAATTTCATGTTGTCCATTAATTTGAATGGAGTAACAGAAGAGGATGCAGTTGTAAGGTTATTCCCATATACATTACAAGGAGCATCTGGATCACGGTACTTCTCGTTACCATCAGGCTCTATTAATAGCTGGGATTCTTTTCAAGAGCAATTGTTAACTAAATTTGGAGATGATAGGTCTACAACAATTTTGATAAATGACCTCTCCAATTTGAAAGCTGAACCCAAAGAACCCATTAAGGACTTCAACTCACGTTTCAATAAGTTATTGAATAAAATACCTATGACATCGAAGCCCAGTGAAGAGGTCTAAAATAAATGGTACATTTCTGCGCTACCTTCAAACACAACCATCTTTATTGATAGAGCTGCCAAACCAACATTAGCAGAAAATATGAAAGAAGCAATAGTGGTTGAAAAACGTATCTTGGCCTTAGAAAAGAAAAATGAACTAGAGGAAAGAAAATCCAAGAAAGTAACCTTTAGAGATGAATCAAAGAAGAAAGTAACCAAATATCCATATGACATGGAAGGCTTGCAAAAAGTTCTTAAAACTATGTCCATTGAAATGGTAGAGATTAAAAAGCAAGTAGCTGAAACCTCATCAAAAAGACCATTTAGGAATTTTAAAAGAAATCAGGCAATTGATCCTAAACCACCAAATGCTATATCAAATGCAGAATCTAATTTAGATGAAGAAGAAGAAGAAGATACAACTTTATCAGCTGATGAAACAGAGGAAGAAGAAATAATTGAATGTCATGGAATGTGGGACTTTATTTTACCCAACTTTGATAATGAAAGTGAACAGGAAGCCTTACCATTAAACACTAGAAGTAAGAGTATTATATAACCTAATCAGTCAACTCAAAAGAAGAAAAACTCAAATCTTGTTACTAAAGAGAAAACTCCCACGAAGAAAACTCCCATTTCATCTCCTCAAACAAAACCATCTTCGTCTAATCCTCCATCATCATCAAAGACTCTAGTGGTTTCAGATTGCATGGAATATAACATAGTTGAAGATATGAAGAAGACTCGAGCAAACATTTCTCTGCATGAACTTAGCAAGCTCAAACATCAACAAAAGTTGTTGCTTAAGGAATTAAATGCAATATCTTCTTCTCCTCTTCCAACTAGTGTATTATCCAAGGTTGCCAGAGGATCAAGTAAGCCACCATCTGATAAGGTGGATGCTACCAATGCCATTCTAACGGGAGATAGATCAAATTCTCATACTCCTCCTTTTCTTTTGACTTATGAGATCTACAATAGAAACTTGCATAACTGCTGGATTGATTCAGGGGCTTCATCAAATATAATGCCAACATTAGTTTGTTCCAAATTAAATATTGAACCCCAGAAATCTGCAGTTCATATTGTCCAACTAGATCAAACTAAGGTTCAAGGTTTAGGAGAAATAAATTCAGTTACTATTAGACTTTCTACTGATCCAAGGGTTTTTCAAATAATTGATATATTGATTGCTGACATCCCTGAGTTTTATGGTTTAATTATTAGCAGAGATTGGTCTGAAAAACTCCGTGGTTATATTTCAATAGATTGGTCTCACATGTGGCTTCCTTATAATGGGAAGCTAAATCAAATCAGAATCGACCATGAAAAGCATCTCACTCACACATTAACTGAATTTGAAGAAGAAAATGAACTAGTAGACTTCAATAATAATATTCTTGGAAACTATTCGGCTGAGTCATTTTTTGGGAACTTCAATGCTCAACAATCACCTTTCGTAGCTAGTAATGTCACATCACAAGTTGAAAATTTTTCACAGACCAATACTTCTAAGTGTGTTATATTGTAGATAAAATTGTAGATAAACATGTAAATAAGCCTTTATTTTGGTCTTTGTATTTCGATGGGTCTAAATCCAATGACCGTTCAGGAGCAGGATGTATTTTAGTCAGTCCTGAAGGAGAAAAAACTATGTTATCATGCAGGATAGAATTTGAGTGTACCAATAATACTGCAGAATATGAAGCCTTAATTCAATGTCTTTATAAAGCAATAAATCTTGATGTGAAATATTTGAAAGTGTTTGGTGATTTTGAAATAGTGATAAAACAAGTAAGAAGTATTATTCATTGTTTGTCAGGAAATCTCAAACACTATCAATCACTCGCTCAAGATCTTATTCTCATTTTCTAGCATTTGATATCTATCCTATTCCCACATCATAGAATGCAACAACAGATATCCTGGCTAATGTAGCTTCTAAGCTCCTTCCATTTCAGGATTATACTCCAGATAGATTTTCTATTGAGTTAATTTTTAGACCATCCATCCCAGATAATGTCACCAATTGGCGTGTGTTCAATCATGATAAGGATATCCTAAATTTCTTGACATCTGAAGGGTCTTATGACGACCAAATCATTGATGTAAGCGATCATGATCTTCAATTTAAGAAGAAATTCAATGAAAATCCTATTCCTAAATCTGTGGTCAAACTGGAAGATCTTTATGATATTAAGGATAGATTCAAAAAGGTCACTAATGAAAAACTTCAAAGTTCAATATTAAGGTTTGAATTAGTAAATCTTGGTACAGATACCAAACCACAAAATGTCAATCTAGGGCTTGGACTTTCACCTAATGAAAGATTTGCTTTCATTCGATTATCGAAGTAATACAAAAATGTTTTTTCTTGGAATTATGAGGATCTGAATACCTATGATACCTCTATCATTCAACATACAATTCCAATGATTTCTGAGGAGAAACCTATACAACAAAAATTAAGTAAAATTCATCCCAATCTTGAGAGTCAAATCAAAGCAGTGTTGAATAAACTCCTTAAAACCAAAATAATCTTTCCCGTTAGACATTCGAAATGGGTCTCAAATTTGGTACCTGTCAGGAAAAATAATAGCGATATTAGGATTTGCATAGATTTTAGAAATCTCAATAAAGCATGTCAAAAAGATAATTTCCTATTACCAACAATGGAGTAGAAACTTCTTTCAGTAGCTGGCTCAGAATTAATGTCTTTTCTTGATGGTTTTTCAGGATATAATCAGATCCTGGTTCATCCAAATGATAGATTAAAGACTACATTCAGAACCAAATGGGGAACATATGCTTATCAGAAAATGCCTTTTGGTTTGATAAATGCTGGAGCTACTTTCCAACGAGCCATGGACATAGCTTTCAAAGGTTTGATCAATAAAACGATCGTTGTTTACTTGAATGACATAATTGTCTATTCTAAGAAAAAGAGCAACCATTTGCATGATTTAAAGCAAATTTTTGAACGTTGCAAAAAGTATGGGATTTCATTAAATCCCAAGAAATCATTCTTTGCTCTTAATGAAGGTAAACCCTTAGGGTTTATTGTATCCAAAAATGGCATATATATTGATCCTAATAGGATAAAGGAGATTTCTAATATCCCTTTACCACATAATAAGAAATCTACATAGTCATTCTTGGGGTAGATAAATTTGTAAAAAGATTCGTTCCTGATTTTTGTCATATTATTCTACCCTTGCAATCCATGATTAAGAAAAATACAGTCTTCATATGGGGACATAATGAAAGGGAAGCTTTCGACTCAATCAGACAAGCAATCATTAATGCTCCTGTATTGAATACTCCAATTTTTTCTAGTCATTTTATTTTATATACTTTGGCCACTGAATCATCTTATGCTGTTGATTTAACACAAATCAATGATCAACAAGTGGAAGCACCCATATCTTTCTTTAGTTCCAATTTACAAGGTGCCGAGCTTAACTATTCAGAAGTCGAAAAACAAGCCTTCGTTGTGTTTAAGTCTGTTAAACATTTTAGACCTTTCCTCTTGAAAACACATACAAAAGTAATAGTCCCATTCTCTGCAGTAAGGCAATTGGTAATTCAAAGAGAATTAGGAGAGAAAAGAGCTAACTGGGTAACAACTTTACAAGAATATGATATTGATATTAAACCAGCGAAAATTGTTAGAGGATAGGGTTTTTGCAGGTTGCTAGCAGGAGCTTCCAATATACCAGATCATGAAGATTCAAGTAGTACTGCACAAGTAAATGAGATAAGTATGATTGATTTTGAATCTCAATAAGCTGATTTGATTTTCTACTAAGGAATGGATATGCCCCCCCTGAGTTCAGCTACAAAAACAAACGTGCTCTAAGGTTAAAAGCCAAACACTATGAAATCATTGATGATGTGTTATTCAAGAGAAATTATGATTATGTTCTATTAAGATGCCTTGAAAAATCTGAAGCGCAAACGGTTTTACAGGAATTGCATGATGGCCCAGCTGGTGGAAATTTTGGAGGAGACACTACAGCGCAAAAAATACTGCATGTTGGGTATTATTGGCCAACTTTGTTCAAAGATACCCATGACTATGTGAGGAAATGTAAGATATGCCAAACTGCTAGGGGGAGGCAAAGGAAACTAGCCTTTCCTTTACAACCAGTTAACATTGAGCAACCATTTGAGCAGTGGGGGCTTGATATTATGGGAGAAATTGTTCCTCATTCTTGCAAGCAGCACAGATATATCATTACAGCCACGGATTACTTCACAAAGTGGGTAGAAGAAATTCCACTAAAGATAGCGAATGCTGATGCGATTATTGAATTTATTAATCATTTCATCATCACCAGGGTTGGTTTACCTAATCGCTTATCTTTGACAATGCATCTTATTTTTCTGGAAATAGTATAGTCGAATTTTCTCTTAAGAGACGTTTTAATTTAAAATACCCTACAAATTACTATCCTCAAGGAAATGGCTTAGCAGAGTCAACTAACAAAAATCTCATAAGGATTATCAAAAGAATTGTTGATCAAAGTCAAAAGAATTGGCATAAATATTTAATATTTGCACTATGGGAAGATCGTATAACTTAGAAGGCCTCAATAGGTACTTCTCCTTTTAACCTAGTATATGTGAAAGAAGTTGTTATTCCATCAAATCTAGCCCTCCCATCACTAGCCCTAGTACAATTCATTGAAGAGAATGTTAGGTCCCTATAATACTAGTGATTACCCCATTACTATTGTAGTTGTATCCCTTATTAATATTGTTGTGCCCCTATTGTCCCCATATTGTTATTACTGTGTCTCATAGAACCCCTCTATTGTTATCTTTGTGCCTTTATATTATTCTTGTTAGGTCGACTTGGTTATATTGTGACCCCTTAAACTCCTATATATAGAAAGGAGGTTTTGTCATTTGTATCATCCAAGAATTGTTCATTTGTGTAATGTAAAGGAGGTTTCCCCCTTGAAGAGGCTAAATTATAAGGCATTGATCTATCTTTTCTATCTTTCTATGAGCTGGTTTCATAACATTTGGTATCAGAGCTTTGAATTCTAGGGTTTCGCTGCTCGAAACAGGTCATCATGGCATTTGCGCTTTAACTTTTTTTTTTTGCGATGTTTCAGACACAAAAAAAACCCATTTGGGCTGAAATCGTTCTGAACCCCAAGTCCAAAATTTTCAGAGCTTTTTGCACTAAATTTGTGGAGATATGATTTGAGGAAGTTGGCCTTTTTGTAGACTCTCGAATTACATTCCAAACAGGTGACCTGGGGAAAATAGTCATAACTTTTGTTTTGGACATCAGATTGAAATTTCGTTAGAAGTTATAGAAAGAGGGTGGACTATAGTTTCTTGTGTATATTTTTCAGATCCTAAGTTCAAAACAGTGACATGTGGCACTTCATACAAGTTCGCTCTTCTGAAAAGGTATATAATCAAGTCATCTTGGGAGATTGTGCATAACTCTTTCTTGGAGAATCTAAATTCGATCAGACCGGTGGCATTGGAAAGAGGACGCAAAGGGATACCGCAGGTCACAATTTCAGAACTGGAAGATCCAAAATTACAGAGATACATCAGATGCAATATCAAGCTCCTACAAAGTGAAAAAAGGTGTGTAGATTTTTTTTAAATTTTTGCATAAGCTTGGTTTGAAAAATTATTTTAAAGGAATTCAAAGGGCATAGTAAAGCATTATTGTTGATAATTGATGCCCCGAGGAAAGAAAATGCAAACACCTAGTAAGCAACCTGAAAGCTCTAGCATGACTCATGAAGAAGAGGAAGAAATGCAACATGATATATCAAAATTACGAGACCAAGTGCAACAAATGTCACTC
>APFE030318433.1:0-17857 GCA_000404065.3 Pinus taeda | reverse complement strand
CTGTTTGGACCTCCCTTTAACTGAAAATTCTTCAAAAATGGAATAACTCATCAAAATTGGAATACAGCAGAGGCACTTAGACTAGCACACTCTCATGGATACTTCTTTGGCCTCTGTAGCAAATATGGAACATTGCAGTTTGCAAAGTATGACATATTTGATATGTAGAAATGTCGATCATGAAAGATGAATACCTGCTATGAGCAGGAGGCTAACATAGCGAACTTGTACGACGTGCCACGTGTCCCTGTTTCGACCTTTGGCTCTGAAAAATATATACAAGAAACTACAGTCAGTCCTCTTTCTGTACCTTCTTACACACTTTCAATCTGATGCTCAAAGAGAAAGTTATGACGATTTTCCTCAGGTCACCTGTTTGGAATGTAATTCAGGAGTCTGCAAAAAGACCAACTTCCTTAGATCATATCTCTGCAAATATAGCGCAAAAAGATCTAAAATTTGGACCCGAGGTTTAGTATGATTTCATCTCAAATGGGTTTTTTTTTTGTTTTTTTGTTTTTGTTTTTTGTTTTTTGTTTTTGTTTTTGTTTTTTGTCTTTTTGTTTTTTGTTTTGTTTTGTTTTGTTTTTGTTTTTGTTGTTGTTGTTTTTTTGTTTCTTTGTTTTTTTTTGTTTTTTGTTTTGTTTTGTTTTGTTTTTTGTTTTTTGTTTTGTTTTGTTTTGTTTTGTTTGTTTGTTTGTTTTGTTTTGTTTTGTTTTGTTTTGTTTTGTTTTTGTTTTTGTTTTGTTTTGTTTTTTTTGTTTTTTGTTTTTTGTTTTTTGTTTTTTGTTTTTTTGTTTTTTTGTTTTTTTTTTTTGTTTTTTTGTTTTTTTGTTTTTTTTTTTTCGCTTCTGAAACGTAGTGAAAAAAAATTATAGCGAAAATGCCACGATGACCTATTTGGAGCAGCAAAACCCTAGAATCCAAAGCTTTAATACCAAATGTTATGAAACCAACTCACAAAAAGATAGAAAAGATAGATCAACGCCTTAAAATTCAGCCTCTTCGAGGGGGTAACCTCCTTTACATTACACAAATGAATGATTCTTTGATGATTCAGAGGACACAACCTCCTTTCTATATATAGGAGTCTAATGAGTCACAATATAACCCAGCTGACCTAACAATAATAATATAAAGGCACAAAAATAACAATAGAGGGATTCTATGGGGCATAGTAATAATAATATGGGGACAATAGGGGCACAACAATATTAATAAGGGATACAACTACAATAGTAATGGGGTAATCACTAGTATTATAGAGACCTAACACCATTTTAGATCGTCGAAAAGATAGGCTCATTAACATTTCTACTGCAAGACTTAACAGGAAAGAGAGATTCTCTTCCTATGAATGGGATTATCTTAAAGAAAATTATTTCCCTAAGGAGGTAACTCCTTCTTATCTGTACATAGTCTTTTTATGCAAATTTTGATTTCTTTCAATAATGTTGTAAATAGTATACCATTGGCTTTCTACTATTGAAACCTCTTTGAAAACATATTGTGAATATCCGCTTTTAGAAAGTAGAAACTTTTAAGGAAATGATTACAGTTTTGGGAAATTAGATAAACATCATAAAACTCTGAGATGTTCTTTGAAATTGTGAAATATTTCAAACCAAGAAAACATAGTGAATCATTTTAAGTTTTATCAGTTGAGAGAGGTTATTTTGTAAAAAAGTAAAGACTTTCTACGACTAAGCATCTACATCTCTACAATTGTCATCCAATAAATCTTAAGGAGTCAAAGATTCACCCCATCCATTAGGACTATGATTTTTTAGAGTGTAATTCTAAAATATATATGATTTAAAGATAAGAGGTCTCATTACGAGCCAGCTTGTTCAGTTCAATTACAACCAGTGAATGACATTGTAATTTTTTGGCTCCCAAACCAGGACAATGGCTTTTATCCATAAAACAAAAAGAAAATATAATACATATATATATCTTTCTGAATTTATCTTTAAAAGATTATACTCTTATATGGATGGGATAATGAATAATTGATGGTTAAAAGGTAACCCTATCGAGACTATAAATGTTTGCTGGCAGTAGTGGCACTACCTATGACAAAAGGGTAAATTCAAAAGCTGAGTTGGAGGAGCCCCTTACTTTATCTTTAACAACCACTCAAGGCTTGAAGAAACCATAAATGTTTTCATTTATAATAAGGGTTTGTAAAATTTATCAATTGTTCTTATTCAGAGTAATTTTGTTTATCTAACAAATTTCAAAATAGTTTCCTTTTCCTCAATTGTTTGTATTAAAGAAAGTGTTAGAAATTTCATCTTTTTATTCAGAGATAACTGGTTCTTTCAGTGAATCGTCAAATGTTGTGCTATACAACAACCCCCCCCCATTTCAAAATTTCTCTTAATTTTATTCTAAGATTCTAAATAGGAAATAGGGTCCCTTAGTTTGTAAAAAGCAATAAAATCTTTGCATAGAAATCAATTTATTTGTTTCTTACTTTTTAAATAAAAGTGCTTCAAAAAACCCTGTAAAAACAACACATATCGCAAATCACAATCGCTTAAGGTTAAGGAACATGCAATCCGTATAATCTTGTTGCGATTTGAAAATCTCAATCATAGAGCTTCTTAAGCAAATCATTGACAAACATGCGATGCGATAAAGCGATTGCATATTGCCAATTGTATCGCAGATTCTAAGTGATAGGTTTAACGGAACATTGAAACTTTCTGATGCGATAAGATTCTCACATCTTGCATATCGCCGAAAACCAAAAGAAGCCACACCCGAAAACTTGTGATGCGATAAGATTCTCGCATCTCACAATCCCAGCAAATAAGTGATAATCACCTCGGGGATGCGCGATGCGATATTAAAATATAATAAAGTGGTTTAATGATAATACAGAGAAAATATGATGCGAGCAGTTAAATAAAGATTTTCCCAACTCTATGTGCCAGGTCATCACTGATCGCAATCGTAGAAATTCGAAAGACTCTTAGAACATGGCGCTTACACCTCCTGACTTGCGATATGCAATGGCTCTTAGAATATTAAATAATATATATTGAAATCGCTCATCACAAAATTGGGAAATTTACGGCACACATTCTAATTAGGCCTTAAGAAAACTGCGATGTGATCTATTTATTGAACATTTAAGTTTCACATCATTGAATACAGCAAAGCATTAAGAACAATAATGACTTCAGTCCTTCAAGATTTCGTCTTTCGTGTTAGTATCAATTTATAATACGAAATCTTTCACACCAAATGCTCCTGCCCTGATTTTCGACTGTACTATTATCACCACTATCTGTTCAAGCATTAGTCGCTCTGAAAGTTTTAGTTTATCGCTCTTCTCTGTTTCATATAATTGCAGTTTGAATCTGGAATTATGCAGCCAACTAAAATGTCAAAGAAAGCCCGAAAGACGAAAGCTTCCCCTGTAATAGCTGAAGGACTGGAAAAAGTTGTGTTGATCTCAGATATGACATGCCAAGACTATTCCCAATTTCATGGGAAGGCATATATGATATGTTGGAAAAGGAAAAGCCTAAGGTAACTGAAGGACATGCAACAACGGATGGACATGCAGAATCTGAGAACACACTTAGTGATTTAGCTAACCCTTTTCTTCGTAGGATAGCAGCCCAACCAAATATTTTTCCATACAATGATATGGTAATATGGATAGTTGAGAGCATCAATATAATGGATAGGACACTATTCATAACCGATGGAAGAATGTTTGGATCCTTCAAGCTTGAAGATTTGAAGAAAATGTATCATTTGCCAAAATCTCAAAAGTACTACAACAAATCATTCCTTGAAGCTTTCTCGAAGGAAAATGAAATAGAGTTGGACCCCATCAAACAATGGAGGCACTTCCCTAACAAACACAAGCATGAGTCATCCGATATGTATTCTGTGGACTCTCTAGCGTCTCCATATTGTTATGCTGCCGCAATGATGTGTAGACTATTTGGAAGCCCCAATTCTGCTAAGTTTTCCATTGAAATGTTTCCGTTAATAGAAGAAGCATTGAATTATTTTGTGATGGATTGGGCTACTATCCTATCAGACAAAATGGCCATCCAGATACCTGATTATAGGAAAAATAGGTTTGTGAACACTCGAGTTGTTCCCCCGTTCTATATGAGTGCCTACATAGTTGATACCATTTGTTTTAATTCCGATTTTCCCATCATGGGATGAAAATGGACTATTCAGGACCCAACCCCTATCCATATTTACCATAAATACATGTGGAAAAAACAATATAAGAAGCATTTTTACAAAATTTGTCATGGCTTCCTCCTACCCATTCATCAGGCCATTTTTAATAGACCAGCCCCTCGGTTGTCCGAGGAAGCTAGCATTGATTTAACTTCAATTGGTAGTTGGTTTGTGGAAGAGCTGTTTACATACATTAGGCTTTTCGACAGCATTACAGACTCGCATGTCCTTCCTCTATATGTCCTGAATAAAGTATTGGCTAGGGAAATAACCTATAAGACAGTTGAAAAGGGGCTTACAAAAAATCTCAAAGACGCCAAGAAACAGTTATGGCCTGCCTTTTTGATTCGCTACGGTATCTATTCATTGCATGATTATAAGCACGCCCAAATTGAAGCTGAGAAAATAGGGGGTTTGAAACTAGCGGTTATTCCCAAAAGGCAGTATGACCCGAATAAAGTTGCTTATAATTTCACTACTCAAGTAAAAGTTAAACAATTCATCCATGAGAAAGATGAATTCAATGACCTCTTCAGATCAACCGAGATGTTCTCACAAGTACACCACCTGGAAAAGATTAAGCTAGATCCAGAGAAAATGGATCAATTCATCCACTATAGGACGCAAAGGCTTTAGACAGTGCCACTTGACTTATTGAATATTGCACTAGTCATCCAGCAAACAGTGCAAAGCATAGAGCAGGAGAAAACTTCTGAGGCAGCTGAGACAACCGAGAAGGAAATTGAACAGTTGGACACAGATGTTAACATTGATCCAATATTTATCAAAGAATGGGAACAATTTGATCAATAGATTAAAGGTCAGAGTAATACCCAATCTGTTATCGCACCAATATCTCCCTTAAAACAACAACCCATGATTCATGAGCCTGTGATTGATAGACCATTCGTCATGGACTCACCTTTAAAGGAAATTGAGGTAATCCATGAGTATCCTTTGTCAGAGATTACACTCAACATAGAATAAATTTTGCCGTTGGATGTGTTTTATAGCCCTCAACACAGGGATGTAGTCAAAAGGCAGCGAAAAAGGAGAAATATAGATCAAGTATCAGCGACAATTCCTCAAAATGAATCCATGAATATCATTTGGATAGACTTAGAAGTTGATCCCTTTGAGGACTTGACCAAATTATCTCAGTTTTCAGGAGCATATACAACT
Source organism: Pinus taeda (assembly GCA_000404065.3). NCBI lineage: Eukaryota > Viridiplantae > Streptophyta > Pinopsida > Pinales > Pinaceae > Pinus > Pinus taeda. The sequence goes on along the minus strand of APFE030318433.1, from coordinate 12,454 downwards.
ACCACAATTGATAAAGCAACCAAAGTTAATCAATTGATCAAGGAAAAGGATCAAAGGATTAAACAACTGGAAGAACAGTTAAGGGTGGAAAAACAGAGGATTGATCAACAGGCTATTGAAAGACAACAACACCTGTCTCAGGAATTTGAATAGCTGAAACTGGCACATCATGAAGAGATCAAATATAAGGATGAGCAAATAATGTAGCTACAACTCTCAATGGAGCAATTTAAAGACAATCCCAAAATTGAAGAGTTTATAAAGGAAGCCTTAGAAATAAATAATTTCTTGTCTCAACAGCTAACCCAACTCTGCCAAAAGATATCTCTCATTCATCCTCTATGTATCAAAACCAGCACGCTGATAGATCAAGCAGTCAATTCTAGGTTGGAATTCGAAGATGCAGATGACAAAATTACAGATTATATCTCTTGGTAGAACACAGGAAAGGGAAAGGCTACCAAATTGCCAGTAATTGAAGAATCTCACAAAGAGATATTATTTTCAGAATGGGAGACACAACTGATCAAAGCAGAAAGAGCAACTTCCAGGGCCAAGGTAGTGAGGAATAATATCATTAAACTGATAAATGATAACTTACACAATGCCAATTTAATTTTTGAGTGTTCCCCAAATAACCTTCCAAAAGTAAAAGTGTTGGAAAAACAATGGAAGCAAGATTTGAATACCAGGGAGGAGCAAATAAAAAATTAAAAAGTCTCAATTGGAATGCACATTGGTTCTACTTGTCAAACCACATAGCCAACAAATGACAATAAAATGTCTTGCTAATGCAGCCGAGTGCATGATGCCAGAACTCTCGAATGTAGTGTACACAGGTCAATTGCATGCTAGGATGAGTCATCCACCAAAAATCCAAACTATGCTCGAGATTTGTCAGTTAAAGCTGCAGGAGGAATGATAGATGTGATGCATATTTTTAGAGTTATTGCAATTCTATTTTTTATCATGAAATCCCATATTTTGAGAGAGGTTGTTCCAACCACTCCAAGCATCTTTTAAGAATAGTTTGTTTTTATTTTTACTATAAAGACCCTTTCATGTCATTTTAGAAGGGGTCCTGAAATTGTATTAAATTAGATTTAAGAAGATAACACTTCTGCACTTCTAGATTTATTTTTGTAGAAGACAAGGATCAAGGTTCAAACTTGTTATAAAGGAGAATTCAAGAGGACTTGGATTTTTGTATCTTTTTGGAGTTTTTGGAAATAAGAAGAATGAACTAGACTGTTATTCTCGTAGCAGGATTCAAATACATATGGTACTTTTATCAAATGTCTTTTTGTTACATGTTATGCAAATAAATAGTCTTTTGATTCGATATTGTTGTTATATGTGAATGTTCATATAGTTCTGCATTACATCACTTTTGAGTAAGTTGGAATTGTTATTCTATAAGCACATATGCTGACAATTGATGTTATTATGAGATGCAATATGTTTTATATCACTTTGTGATCATCTTTCATGCTTAACTTTCTCTATTCAAGTGATTGATCTTTATTAGCATTCGATTACCAGGAAACATTATAAATCACATTGATATTGTATTACCTGGGTTATTTATATATAGATTTATTTGTATATTTTCATAAATTTGCTACTCAAACCATCTATCATCTCATTACAAAAAACACTCATTCATCAAAACGCATTTGATTGGGAAACTGGTCCCATATTATCCAGTCAGAGCCACCATCCCAAACAAAAAAGGAACTGTATTAAGGGCCGGACCGGGTGGTTATCCCCAATGTTGGTGCAATGATTTTAGAGGCATTAATAGGAAGGGAGGAAACAATCAAGATGAATCGCACAATATGCAAAAAACAAGATGCAAGATGCAATTTCGTTTTCGATGCAATTTTCTTTTCTAATGCACATGCAAAACCCTAAATGCCGATGCAAAAATTTTCTTTTCACCACACTTAATTTTCGAAAAGGAGAAAACTAAGATGCAAATGTTAAATTATTGATTTAATTACACTTTTTAGAATGAGGACTAGAACAAAAATTCATCCAAGCGACCAACGACCAAACAAAAATAGTTTGCAAGCAACCAAGTGATAAGAACAAAGAAAAATTAAAACCAATTAACACAAATGCAAACCAAACAGAGGTTTTAGAGAGACCACAAGACACTGAAGACTCAGGGAAGTTTAGCTGGAAGTAGGCTGACCAAAGATAGGCTCAAGAAGAGGCACCAATGCATTGCAACGCTGGTGCAGACTGGGCCAGGGTGAGGTGCAACGCTTTGTCAATGACACAAGGGGTGCGTTGGGCATGGGAAAGAGAATTCCGACACAAAAATTGCAAAAAAGGCTCAATGAAATCACTTCCTAGTTCTGTTCTTGGTTGGATGTTACAACAAAGGTCTGTCAAGGAGGTAATCAAACATAATGAACAAGGAAACCACCAAGGGAATACTATGTTCCCTAGTATGGTCGCTAATTTGTTATACGAGATTTACGATTGCAGACAAAAGTATCTCCCCTAGGTCAGTGGCTAACCTAGAATAACATAGAGACAAGGAACACAATGCGTTTCCTTAAAGTAATTAGATGACAGAGTGAGGCCTACCTGGAATCCTTTGTACACTTCACTCCTTCTTTAGCTTGGAAGCTCCAATTCTAGCTCCGAATGCAAAAATTAGAACATGCACAGTCAGATAACACAAGCCAAGAAACTACGAAATCTATGTAGTATCATCTAAGTACTCCATTCAATAGATCAATATGGTATTGGAATAAGTGAAATAACAAAATCACATATAGGAAAAAAATGAATTCTTTACATTAATATAAATGGAAGGATTTTAAAACCATAAGTAGCAATTGATATTGTAGAAGAGCTCCTCCAAGTTCTTGACTTGTCCTTTCCTTGTCACAATTTGCACCTCCAATCACCCTAAATGCATGAGATGATTACGACTCACTACAATAGCATAAGGGCAAAATCGCTCTCCAAAATCCAACCCCCGACCACATAAAAGGTTGGGAATATACAGAGAAGTAAAGTAAGTTGGGAGTTCTTATTCAATTACCAATCTAGGGTAAGAGGTCCACCTTTGATGGAGGGATATGATCAAAGGATAAGTGGTGAAAAATCCAGTTTAGGGAAGAATAGGATCCAAATGTTTTATCCATGGTAAGTAGTTGAAACAATTTCTAGAAACTCCTAGAAAGGGAAGCTTCCACAATCTCGATCATTCTCTCGGATTTCTAGAACCAAAATAGGTACGAAGGGAAGGAACCTGCTGGTGACCACTGTTAGCTCTGCTACATGTTGTGGATGTTTAGAGGACAAAAGTGGGCTTGGTTCTTGTTTTTACCCTGTTAGCTATGCTATGCATCGAACAGAAGGCCCAAAATTGGATCCATATATGTCCTAAAAGTCTCCAACTCTGCTTAAGGATCATCCTAAGGGACCCAAGTATGCTCCAAAGGTACTCCCTATGTCTTCAGAAGTGCTTAATATCATACATTGATCGAAACAAACGAGGGAGGAGAGCCCTTGGAAGGACAAAAATGCACTACTAGGAGGCAAAAAAAGCATTTAAACAGTCAAAAACCCACAAGCACAGACTTAAACAATGGTTGCGCAACAGCCGTTTGATCTGGCCGATCAACGACCCACATCGCATCGCTATATTGCTATCGACAAAAACAAGAGGAGGACTTACAGAGGGGCATAGGGCACTGCCGATCAGTGATTGCCGATCATCGCATCGGCGGATCGCAATTGGGAAAACCAAGGGGCACAACCTTTACATGTATGTGTGCGCGATGTGATAAGTCCCGGACCCGATGGGTTTTAGAAGCAAAATGTATAATCTTTCACGTCCACCAAAGCCCATTTTCAATGTATTTTTGTGTGTTTTTGTTGTATAAACAAAATATAAAGGGAATAAAGGGATCATGCCAAGTGCGACATGCGACAGCGACCCGAGGGTGGACCTGATAAAGGAGTTAATCATGTTTATGGACTTTTTGAAGTCCGAAAGAAGCAGTAATGGGCCGGAATTAGCAGTATTGCAACATTCCATTGTTTATAACCAAAACAGTCACGGTTTTCCGTTTAAAGGGAAACACAAAGGCCCGAAGACCTATTCTGCCATATAACAGTGCCCAGGATACAATTTGCCGAGAGACAGAGATAGAAGGTGGCCAGTATTCAGCATTCTGCACAATTAATTTTCAACAACTGCATTTAACAAGAAGGAATGGCCAAGCAGAAAAGGACGTGCCTCGAGCAGTTAAACATACCTAGCAGTTATGGAATTTCATCAATATGACACTCCACCTATTCAGGAAGGAAAACCAAGTACCAGAAAAGGTCAAATGTATTCATGGAAGCAACATAATGTATCCGAAGGCCCATAATAGATAGTTAATGTGGTTGGTGGTCCATTATGACCCATCCACGCATAGTATAGCAGATATTTTTGTAATCAACCTCTATATATATCCAGAACTCATAATGCAATAGGGTTGATGGTTTTGGTTTTGATGTAAGGTTCAACTTCTGGAGACTGTAACTACTGTGATACTTGCAATATCTGGTCTTCATTTTCAGCTAATGCAAGCTTCTTTTGCTGTTAATTGCTCACTTTCCACTTCTTCTTTGTTCTAGGCTATGCCCGTTATGCATTATTTCATGTGCTATTGATGTTTAGCATTAGAGGGGCTATCATCCTACCTCTGTGTTAGAATCTAGTATGTATCATTGAATTTGTATGCAGGTTTCTATTTATTTAATGCCAGAGAGCTGTCATCCTGTTTGTGCATTAGGAAATAGATTTATAGACCTCTGATTGGTTGCAGCCGGCCATCATAGGGTCCTGTGCATCTGCTGGTGTGGTCAGTATTCTCCATCATCACCTTATCCTCAAATTGTGAGTAATTGGTGGTCTAAAGCCTTGTAGTCTGGGGGTGTTCACCCATGTTTGGGGTTAAGCATAATAGAAGTGGTTATCTGGCTTGAATATGCGTCATACCTTCCATTCATCCATTTCCAACATTTTGTTGAGTTTGTAATGTTCCTGAGCATCTCTGAGATACAACCTAAGAGAGTTTCTTGGGGTGATAACAACCACCACAGGCCATAGTGGAGCAACCTACTAGTGAACACAACTCAGTAGGCTTACAAGGAGCGTTGGTACTCAAACTAGCTTAGATGAAGCAGTTTAGGATTGAAACTTTGGGGGATGAAAGGTACATGCTTAGGGCTTTGTGAAAGATGGTGGCAAGGGGGAATATGATGTTGATTGATCCCATTAGGAGTCTCACTGATCATATGCGAAAAATTTTCCTATAACAACATTGAGAGCATGTAATCTATAGGTCATGAATGCATATTTGAACATAGAGATCTGAAACTTATATGAGGTTTACCAAGAATGACTAATACCCTCTCACAATAGCTGCAATAGCATATATTAGGTCATGTATTCAATAACTATTCATTTATCAATCAACACACGATAAGAGCCATAACTTGAATCTCTCATAAAACCATGCTTATAACCAGAATAATAATAATGATAGAACAACCATCAAAGCCGCATAATAACAAGTACATTTAATCATAAAATACAATATGAACTTAGCTCTTATTAACATATGCAAAATCCAACCACATCGGGGACTTCCACGTACCATCAGACCATAGATTGGGTTTAACCAAATCTTTCTTTTAGCCAATCAGCCCCGTGCCATATTCCAAGCATGAATGTGGGATATCATGGGATAAGTCAATCTAGAAACAACAAAGGGAATCTAGAGGTTAAACCACCTTCACCCTCACACTACCGTGATATCACCTTAACTGGCCCTGAGATCACAAAACCAATCCGTGCTTGGATACCCCAGTATTCCTTCGCCATCCCTTGAGGATTTTTCTTGTCTCCACCAACTTATCAAGGGCTTCTGGAGAAAACCATCTCCACCCCCAACCTTTGGGATTTTCCTAAGGTCACCTCACTCGAATCCAAAACCTTCTAGCAATCCAGAGCTCAACGAAGTATGAATCCCATCACACCATGGTTATCCAAAAATGGTAAGGCAAGGCTAAAACGACTGTCAAACCAGGAAAAACCCATGCCAATGAAAACAAATGAACCAAATACACACATGCATATACCATGCATGCCAAAACCAACTAGGAAATCATACATGTAACCTGTTATCTATAAGAGTTCCTTGATCCTTGCTTTCCTTGCCGTTCCTTTGCTTGCTTGCTTGCATCCCCTTAGTGCTCTTCTCGTCTCTGAAACCAATTCCAAGAAACTCACAAAATGCCCCAAACTGATGCTATGATGTATTTTTATTATTCATGCATCTAATCTCTTCATTTTCCCTCTATTTTCTTTCAATTTCCTCCTAACATGCAACATGTGACCTTTCACCTCCCTTTTCTCCCATTTTCCTTTATTTTCATAAAAATAAATGCTAATAATGTATTTTTACCTTTTCAAAGCCTTTCCCAATGACTTTGTCAATTTCTCTTAGCCATAATAAACAACAAGTGATTCCCACTAGGATGCTTTGCCTAAAATTTAGCTTGGAATACGTGTCCCATGACCTTGGTCTTATTTTTCCTTTACTAACTTTATTACATGAATTTTTAACCTGGGGTTGTTACAGACCCATCCCCCTTAGGGGAACACCATCCTAAGTTTTCTATGACACCTATAACCAACAAGACCGCTGAAAAGCAAAACATGTTGCCCATTGAGCTTTATCACTTAGCTCATTGCAATATTTATAATAAACAACCTGCTCAAAAGTAAAACCATCATGACAAACATGACAACATGAAAACCATATCGCTTATTGGAGATCTATAACACAACTATTGTGGTATTTACAATATCAACCATAGATAAATATTTACATATACCAAAAACTCATTTTCCTGCACCGAAAAATAATGTAGGATACATAGCCCGCATTTGATCAACCATCTCTCATGTAGCTTCATAGGGCCCAAAGTGCTTCCACTACGCTTTAACTTACTCGATTGTTCTGTTCCAGAGCATGAGTTGTTTCCACTACAATATGGGCTGAGTTTCTAGCTAGAATTCTCCTTCTAGCTCCACTTGCAATACAAACCAATCAATAACATGATCAACATCTTTCACATATCTTTTAAGCAATGAAACATGGAAAACATCATGGAATTTCACTGTCGGAGGCAGTGCAAGTTTTTAGGCCACTGGTCCAATCCTCTCAAGGATCTTGAAAGGTTCGCAATACCGAGGTGCCAACTTGGAACATGACCCAATCCTCAAGGAGCTCTTCTTGGGATTGATGCACAGGTACACATGCTCCCCAAACTGAAACTCCTTAAATTTCCTCTGGTTGTCTGCATAACTCTTATGCTTGTCTCGTGTTTCCTTTAGATTATTATTTATAACATGAATTTCTTGTTCCATCTCTGCCAACATGTCCGGTCCTATAAGTACCATATTCATTGGATCACTCCAACTGATGGGAGTATTACAAATTCTCCCATAAGTGCCTCAAACAGACTCATCCTCAGTGACTCTTGGTAACCATTATTATAGGTAAACTTAACCAATGTAAGATACTCCTCCCACCTCCTCTGTCGGTGCATGACATATATCTTCAACATATCTTCCAATATCATGTTGACACTCTCTGTTTGTCCATTTCTTTGCGGATGATAAGTTGTACTGAAGGCCAATTATGTACTCAAACTTACAAATAACTCCTTCCAAAACCTAGAGATTAACTTGGCATCTTTTTCCAACATAATCTTCTTCAGAGTACAATGTAACCTAACTATGTCCCTGATGAAGACATGTGCCACCTCACTAGCTGAATAAGTAGTCTTCACTGGAATAAAGTGAGCTACCTTGATCAACCTGTCAACCACAACCATGATGGAATCATACTGCTTCGATGTCCTTGGAAAAATTGTAATAAAATCCATGTAAATGACCTCTCATTTCCACTATGAAATTAGAATAAGTTGTAACAAACCAACTGGGTGCTTACACTAAGCTTTCACCTGCTGACAATCTAGGAATATAACAACAAACTCCTCCACTTCCTTCTTCAAATTCAACCAGTAGTAGAAATTCTTCACACTTGTCAATGTCTTATGATATCATGCTGACCTGAATATGGCTTGATATGAAAATCCCTTAAGACAATCTTCTTGAGCTTACTGTCACTTGACACATAGATCTTGTCCTAAATCTCACCAAGCAGGATAGCTTTAAATTTCTTAGACAAACCATCATGAATTTATGATAGGAGACAATAGAGAATAAACATAAAAAACAAAGCATTCATATGATTTCTATAAATGACACTTAAACTGAAACATATAAGCGATTTGGAAAATGTAAATTTGAGCTTACTGACAAAGTTCAAACTTAATCACTTATTTCCAAACACAAATGATTATGAATGAGATTTATGGCTTAGAAGAAAAATAATACACTAGAAACATTGTCTGGAAACTTATAACACATGAATCTCTGTAAAATTTGCACAAGTAACACTACTCACAACAATTCTATTAATGACAAATATATACAAAATATACAAAGTTTATGCAAAAAATTCCAACCCTTTCTTCTTGTAAAATCACAGTCTTATAGTTTGCTTACAAAATATAACCAAGTTTTTTGCAAAAACTTAATTACATAATCTAAAAATAAAAGAGAAAATATCTAATCCAAATCAAATACATTACATCGTTCTCTCATAAAACAAAATGAAAGTAATTATGTATCTAAAGATTAAACTATTGCTATAGTTATGGCTAAAACTTAGGATCACAATTGATTATTGATATCTTGCCCAAATTTTTTGAATCTCTGCCTCACCACCATGCTTAGTTTGGTACCACCTTCCTTGAAATATGGCCTTGATCCTCAAAAAAGGTAATATGTTATTTATATCCTTCATTAAGGGCTACCTTTACTCCAAACTTTTCTTCATTGCCTCAAAAAATAGCTTTCCTTCAGCGCTGATAGATTCACTTGCATCTCTTTAAAATCGGGAGATAAATTGGGACCGCTAACGAGCTAGTTGTTATAACTTCATAAAAAATCTAAAAAAAATCGCGCTGACACCCTCATTGTCAGTGCTTATCAAAATTGAAGCATGAAAACACATTGATAGGCTAACTGCCAACACCTAATCAAAATACCCTTGAAAACTGTTTGCAAAAAAAATTATGCTCTTAGGATGACTAGCTGAGCCTACTAGCTACTTCTAACAATATATCAACATTACTTTGTTTCCCTTTTTCAGCTTTCTTGGTCTTTGCAACATGTTTCTTACTTTTCTTCTTAGGCTTCTTAGTACTGGTAGATTTTTCCTTGTTTATGATGATCGATTTTTTTTAAGTTTGATATTCAACTTGAAACTGTTCAGTGGCCTTGTATGTGGTCTTCTTCCACTTCTGTAAATCTCAGCTAAGGTAGGCTCTTTATCAGTTTTTGTCTCCTCTGTTTCAGGTTCAGTAGTTTCAACTTTGGTTTTCTTTGCTGACTTAGTGACCTTGGCCTCTGTAGGAGAAGATACACGGGGAGGGGGGAAATGTTTCCTTTCTCTTAGTCTTTCACTTCTTCTTGTATAAAGCCTTTCCAATTCAGGAACTAAAGGAGGAATAGGTTATGTTCTTTTCGGGCTTCTGGTTCGAATGGACAAAGTTCCTTGTTCTTCGTTTTGGGGCTGCTGTTTAACAGTTTTCTTAGTTCCTTTCCTTCTGCCTCTCTTTGGTGTAACAATCTCTACAAAATACCCCCCAAAATAGAAAGTGCTCCCATGTTCTATTGATTTTCCTTAAATGATTTTCAATCAACATTTTAATCAAGCCCTTATGATAAAAGAAATGACATGAAACACCTGGTTTTGCCCTAACCCTTGCAGACATTTGTTTAAGACTCATCAACAAAAAAATGGGCATTCATCCTAGCCTAACCTGCAATGTGAGAGAAGCGTCCCTCACATGTGAAATATGACTGTGAAATCCCCAGTAGCAGGTGTCACTCGTTTTTTATCCTAGCTCTTTTGTATCTCCGAAATCCAGGGCCTCTCTTTGTATTCATCCTTCAAGAAAAATGGTACATTGATCCCAGCTAAAACATGGATTTTAAAACATTGTTCTCTGTCCACAGGGAGCCCTGTGGCTTTGGAAACCACCTCTTTTGTGACGGTGAAAGAAATCCCTCCAGTAGTAACTCCATGACCATCAAATCCTTTAGCGAAAGCTTTGGCAACCTTGTCATGGTAAATTGTACATAGGAAGAAAAATTTAACCCATCCAGCCTCTCGAAAACGCTATTGAACCTCTGGATATGCCTCGTGAAGATTGGGTCCTTTTTTTCCCCTCTATGTAATTTTTTGCTCTTCCCCATAACTTCCACCGTTAAAAACACATGCAACTGAGATGGGGGTGGGATTCGATCTCAGGTTTTAGGATAATAACTAATATGCTTTAGGGAATAAAACAACATAAAGAATTAACTTCATAACCTTTAACTCATGGTAACATAATTACACCATCCATAAATAATTGAAATAAAATTTGACAATTATCTGTCATACAGAAAAATGATGAATTAACTGACTCATTTACCACATTGATTACCTTCCAACAGTGAAAATATCTCAACGTGAAATTATGAAAAGACATGTTATCATTTGATTAACGAACGCTTGTGATCAATTACCCTATCCTCTGCTGATGCGTGATTTGTCAGTGCTTTGATCTTGACATAAAAAAATAATTAAATTTTAATTTTGCGTTGATCCAACTATCATCACATTCAGTCTGCTATTTTTATTGAATTTTTGTTGATAATCCAATTGTCAACGCCTTTATTCAACATTTTACAATTGGCACTGACAATCCCACTGTCAGCGCCTTAAAATTTTTCGAATAATAAAAAATCACATCGCTGAACTTAAAATTATGAAGTAAAACTAATATAGCAACTGCCTCTAATGGGGATGTTGTCCTCCCTGTGAGGCAACAAAGAACTCATAGACCAAGTGCCTAGACCATTGGGCAGTTCCCAAACTCTGTTTGCAACTTGTAGTTGACCTGCAACTTGTGCTTGCTCAAACCAAAACCAAACTGAAAGTTGAAACTAACCACGTTGAAAACTAAATGTTGAAAATCAAGCTGAAACAAATTCTTGCCGTAACAAGCTTATTGCACACCATTTCGCTGAAATTAAGTGATACAAAAATTCCAGTGAAGCCAATTAAGTAGTTGCTCAAATAAATGGATTCTTTGACAGTGCTTCAACAAAATGAAAACTGAACAATATAATGACATTGGCAACTCTTGATAAATCTACTTCTCACAATAGAGATATGATTGAAAATTAAATCTGAAAAAGGCTTCCATATAGTCAGCTACAGAACCATAAAAGACATGATTTGTTTGATGATCCTCAAGGTATTTAATGACTGGATCATCAAGGCTGAATTTTTCAGATGTATTCTCTATGTCAAATCATGACTTAAAATTTGAATATTCAAACTCATTCCAAAAAATAAAAGACTTTTTAATCTTGACCATCGAGGGCAACACTACCTCCTCTTGTTTTGCATGGAAAAAGATTTCAAAATATTGACTCTGATCTTGGAAGTTGTGGGACTGTATTTGAGCCTCTAAGACCTCAACATAATTATCAAGTTTTATAATAAATTTTCCAATAAAATGAGTTTTTATCTATGGAAGAACATTTGCATGAATTTAAATAAATAGATAAATATCTTGAAAAAGCTTCATCAATATGATCATCATCAAAGTTGTCGCAATATTCCTTAAAATATTTAATAGAAATAAGATTTTCCACATACCCTTTCATCTTGATTGATTAGGCAAATGGATATGTACTTTAAACTCTATTTTCTTTGGATAGTGGAGTCTCCATGGATGTTTAGAACTCTAGACCGTTTGACAATGGAGTCTCGAGGTGAACAATGCACAACTGCTTTGTGTTTGACCTTTGCTCACCATCAAAAGTCAAATTTGATCATTGTTGTTCTTTTAGGATATTTGCTTGAAGTTTTCACCTCCCAAACAACAATGCCAAACTATTATCTCTTGGAAAAAACCCCCGCTATAGAAGGAAAAATCTAAGGTAACCTCTAACTGCTTTAGATTGAAAGCTGACCCTTCAATTTGGAGAGGGATCTCTCCTTAAACTCTACAACTCACTATCACTAAGCAACAAACAATTTATCTCATTGGCCAGATTTAGTTGGTAACACATGAACTTTGTTTGGAAGGAAGATAGAGAGTTACCATTGGGCAATGGAGTCTCTTGATGTTGAGATTGCAACAAGATGATGGAGCTTAGTGAAAAGAGTCGCCTTCACTAAGTGGGCCCGCAGGCTATTTTTGGCGCAAGTCTATTTTTAGACTATGTCTATTTTTA